>PVJI01002664.1:0-140535 GCA_004026765.1 Micronycteris hirsuta | reverse complement strand
TCTTTCTCTTTTTCTTCCTTCCTTCCCTCCTTCCTTCCTTCTTCCCTCCCTCCCTCTCTTTCTCTTTCCCTTCCTTCCTTCCTTCCCTCCTTCCTTCCTTCCTCTCTTTTTTCTTTCCTTCCTTTCTTCTTTCCTTCATTCCTTCTTTCCTTCCTTCCCTCTTTCCATCTTCCCTCCCTTTCTCTTTCTTTTCCTTTCTTCCTTCCTTCCTTCCCTCCCTCCCTCCTCCCTTCCTTCTTCCCTCCCTCCCTCTCTCTCTCTTTTCCTTCCTTCCTTCCCTCCTTCCTTCTTCTCTCCCTCCCTCTCTCTTTTTTCCTTCCTTCCTTTCTTCCTTCTTCCCTCCCTCCCTCTCTCTCTCTTTCCTTCCTTCCCTTCCTCCTTCTTCCTTCCTTCTTTCCTTCCTCCCCTTCCTTCCTTCCTTCCTTCCTTCCTTCCTTCCTTTCTTTTCTTCTCGCAGAGGAGATGAGAAATGAAATAGTTCTATTGCCAGAAAGAGACCAGTTTAGAACTAAGCTGAGTAGTGGGAAAGGTTGGAGAAAACACACTTGGTCTGAAGTGTTGATTTGCGCTCTGACCTGATGTGCTGAAGCCTTGTTTTGTTCATTGGCTGTGCAGGTTCATGTGAAAAGGGGCTGCCATTTTCATTTTACTGAAACAAGTGAGTGAGGCGTTTTAAACTAATTTGTGCCATTAGAGTAAGCCACCAAACAACTCCTAACTAGCTGATTTCATTGTGATGGTACACTGGGTTTGAGATAAAAATCAAAAGAATTGAAGAAAAGGACTAGGAACTCTGATTATGATATGTAACCCTAAGAGACCTTGGAGGAGTAGGAAACAATAGACCCAGCATAAATAATTTCCATATGAAAATCACGTAGCATGCTCTGTCATCATGCCCATCACTCTTCAGGTTGACTCCAAAGAATCTGCATAATAAAGCTTAAGTGAACCAAATTGCCATTTCAAAAAGATGAAAATCAGGTGCTGTGGCCATCATTAGCACTGTTCATCCGGTAGCTCTCCTCTCCCTCCACTAGGGACACAGGTGGGGTCGCATGTCCCCTCATGGGTGGGGGTGCAGACCATGTGACTAGTTACGGCCCATGAGCTGCGGTGGAAGTGAGGGAGCGGAGCTTCTAGCTATTGGTGCCAGTGCCTTCAGTCTTCTCTTTCCTTTGGCCAAGCTGACCACCAACTTTAGAGATGGTGGCTGCTCAGTGAGCCTTCGTGTTTTTTGATTTTCAGTTAAATGAAGTGGCTTTCCCTAGTTTCCCCCTGATGTCCTCTTTCCGTTCCAGGATCCCATCCAGGACACATTATGTTAGTTGTCATGTCTCCTAAGGCTTCTCTGGGCTGTGACAGTGTCTCAGACTTTTCTTTTTGATGACATTGGCAGTTTTGAGGAGAACTGATTATGTGTTTTTAGGATGCTTGTCAATAGTCTGATATTTTTCTCATGATTACACTAGGTTTGGGGGGACGACCCCAGAGGTAAGACACTATTCTCATCACATCAACTCAAAGGTACAAACTGTCTATGTGACATGTTCCTGTTGATGTTGACCATGATCGTTGTTTGTGATGGTGTCTGTCAGAACGTCCACTGCACCTTGACCCTCTCACCCCGTTTTCCATACTGTCCTCTTTGGAAGGACATCACTGTGCCCAGCTCACACTTAAGGAGTGAGGAGTTGTGTTCCTTTGAGGACAGAGTATCTGCATACATTATTTGGAACTGTTCTGCATGGGAGATTTGTTTTTTCTCTGTAAGTTATGTACAGTATTTAATCAGCTGTGTACATCAGTATGGACACTCATATATTCTGTTTTATACTTTGGGTTATATTCTAATACTACCTTATTTACTTTGTTACTCAAATTGTTCTGCCTTTGGCCACTGGAACTTCTTTCAGTGATCTGCTGTGTCCCTGTGACACGGGAGACTATTTTTTTTGTGTGAGGCGGGAGCACTTTCTTACTTTGTGGCCCTACAGGATTCTCCAGAGCCTTGGTTTCTGAGTGACTGCCAATAAGCAAAGCCTTTCTGACAGACTGCGAAGAATATCTGTTCTTATGAAGAATACCTGTTCTTATGAAGAATATCTATTCTCATTAAGAAAACAAAACTTTACTAAGCCAATGAGTTTCTGGCATTGTTGGTTTCAGAGTTTAACCTAAATCGGTGGTTCTCAAACTGTGTTTCCGAGACCAGCAGCATCAGCCCTGCCCAGGAACGAGTCAGAGGTCCTATTCCCTGGCCCCACCCTAGACCCCAGGAGTCAGAGTGCTGGGATTTGGACCCGGAGGTCTGGGTCCGACAGCCCTCTGGTGGCTCTGATGTACTCTCAAGTCCCAGAGCCCCTGGCCCAGATGTCATGAGTTTTGTGATTGGTAACATGAAGAAGACAAACTCAGAGGATCTTCGGTTGTGTTTAGATGATTGCATGTTGTTCCAAAGCAAAACATTAAAAATTCACTCTGAATCAAGGTGACTGGTTTTCTTCATTATGAAAACATACTGATGTGGAGAAATATTTCTTTGAGGTGGGCACCAAGGCTTGCTCTGTACTGGATCCATTCCTGCAAGCCCCTCGCAGCAGCTCTGCCGAGCTTATGGATTCCTTTTTGGATCATGTAAGGCGATGGATCTACAGTGCTTGGTAGACCAGCATGACTATATGGGATTATTTTTCTTAAGATTTTATGTATTTAGTTTGAGAGAGGGGAAGGGAGGGAGAGAGACAGAGAGAAACATCAGTGTGTGGTTGCCTCTCACAGGACCCCGACTGGGGCCCTGGCCCGAAACCCAGGCATGTGCCCTGACTGGGAATCGAACCAGGGACCCTTTGGTTCGAAGTCCGACACTCAATCCACTGAGCCACAGCAGCCTGGGTGGGATTATTTTTTTATATTGAGTCTCTCCTCTAGTTGATTGTAAGTGGTACCATGTGGATAAGGACTCTGTTTAGGTTGTAGCTGTCCCCAGTGCTTAGAACAAGGCTTGGTACCTACATTCTGTGAACTTAGTGAATATTTGTGGAATAATCACATTATTTTTAGGCTTTTGTTTCTACCTAAGACCTTAGGATTTCTACCATATCTGCACATCACCTGTACTGTTTTAATTGTGGCAGAATTTATATACAATGAAATGTACATTTTAAGTGTACACTTTAATGAGGTTTCACAGATTCACTTGTACTATACTAAATTAATAATTTTATTTAAATTATATAATTTAGAATGATATTAATAACCATGAACTTGTGGTTTTGTGGTCTTTGTTACATATTTTCTCAACATAAAAATAAATGTTTATTTATTAAAATAGAAATATTAATCCAAATATAACTTAAAATGTTCACTCACCTTACCTTTTCTGAGAAACATTTCAAAGAATGGACTGTCTACTTACTACACTGTGAAACTTCAAGCACTGGTTAGCAGATGGGGAACCTTCAAGTGGAGTGTGGGGTTGTGGCAGGGTTCTGATGAAGGGAATCTTGGAAACCTACTTGGGTTTCTGACATCACCCTGGCATATTCTGAATTATTGATAAGTGTCTGATCCTTTCGCTCATGAACCTGACAGGTTGTTGAACTGGGCTGAGAAACCTGAAGTACTCCCGTCTGGCTCCTAAGTAGCTTTCTCTGTCCGTCCTCTCAGAATTTTTGTTTGGTCTTGGAGGAAAAGGATAGCGGCTTATTTCTGCATCTGTGGTGTTTTTTGTTGTTTTTTAAAGACCAGAGGTCTATATGCCATTGTGACAAAAGGGATAGAGGAGGGGCATTTTAACAAAGAGCGAACGGGTGGTTTCCATCAGTCTGTCTGCTTATTGTTTTCCATGATCGCTTTGGAGGAAGCTGCCTGCTTTGGAACCAATTTTATACACTCTAAAAATTAATTTGCTCAGTAGACATCTGAGGTACCCCAGATACCTGTAGGTTCTATGTGGGCATTCTAGGAACTTCCTCAGGGAGCGACAACCTTCAGGAGAAATGAGTCAAGTCTACAGGTAAGTGAATTAACGAGGCACGTTGTCTGGCATTGCAGAAGACTTGAGCTGTGTGGTCGGGCTTTACTCTGTGGATCCACTCGCTAGCTGGAAATAAAACGGAAGTAAGTTAAAACTTGAATTGTGTTCATTTTGGTTTATTTAGTTAGGTTTACTGGTAACCATAGGCTAATAATTCAGACCCTAACAGCTGAGAAGCTGGAGTGGAAGCGTTGCTGAGCCACAGTCCTCTCTGCTTTAGGATGTGTTTGCAACAGGAATTGCACTTTTTCCTGTGTACAAAATAGTGTATGCTTATTGTGCAAATTTAGAAATATGTAGACAACTATCGATGAAAAACCTCAATCATTTGTAATTTCACCATTACACTGGTCTCTTAAAAAATGTTTTCCCAAAGTTGGGATAATACTCTATGTAAAACCTTATAACCTTAAAAAATTTTACAAGCACTTTTTCAGATCATCAGTATTCTTTATCATGTTTTGATGGCAGAATTTAACTCCATTGTATGTATCGGCCATAATTATTTAATCATTTTGTTATTTATTTCAATTTCTTGCTGCCACACCTTTGAATATAAATCTCTGAATTTTACATGATTTCTGTATATAATTATATACAAATATTTCTAGATATAACTAGGCAAAAACCAATTAACACTGCCAAATGGGGCAGGCTGGGTGGGGCTGGAAATCAGCCTGTGAGCCGGCGTGTGCCAACAACACACCTTGCAGGAGCGGCCAGAAGGCCTGGTCTGGCAGCCAAGGCATACCATCTGAAAGTTACAGCAACAGACCAGGTTCTCATAATCACTTGGCATCAGGCAATCCAGGGAGCTTGTAGGATATCCCAAGGGCTCTGCTTACATGGCCGTAAGGCTGGAAAGAAGGAGTCAGTATCAGGAAGTCTGATGGGAAGGAGCGTGGCCATCAGTCAGCTTGGGATTCAGCTGAGAGATCTCAGTCTCTTCAAAAAGGAAACATGATTGAAAGCATATGGTGCACCATGCACTGTGCTAGGAGTTTGCGATACTCCAGTGAGCAGAGAGGTGCCGATCTCTGCCTGCACGAGATTTCTGTCCTACTGAGGAAGATCTTCCTTGGATGGGGACTGGCAAAAGCAAGACGGAGAGCTGGTTCTTGAGGAACTGGAATAATGAGTGTGTTCCAAGACAGACTCAAATATGGGGAAGGAGCAGAGCTGATATCAAAATGCACAAGGCCAGAGCCAAAATCATAGCATGGGTGACTTATTATCAAATCATGAAGGAGAGGCCTGGAAGGGCACCATTCTGGTCTGAGGTCACATTGGTCCAAACAGTGAGCACCTGCCTCAGCCTACAGATGGGGCATCTCATCTCTCTCAACCAGAGAGGCTGGCACTAGATGCTGATGCGCGGTTGTGAGAGACAGGAGTTAACCTGTAGTTCAGAAATGTGTTGTGGTGTGTAGCCTCCTGCCTAGGATATATTATAGTAGGCTTTCAAGTAAGTTTTGTTTCAAAAATTCATGAATTTAGGAGAAAAAAAGAGGTAAGCATTATGGGAGAACTTGGGAGAAAGAAAAATAAGACAAATAGATACAGCATGGCCACTATGAGCTTGAGCTCTGGAGACAGACAATACTGCATTGAAATCTTAGCTCTTCCAATCTCAAGGTCACTGAGATCAAGGTCACAGATCACTCAACATCTCTGAGCCTCAGTTTTCTGACCTGTAAATTGGTATAATAATAGTGCCTGTCAGACTTTAGAGTTGTTAGACAATTCTTAAAAAGAAGCAAGAGCATCTCTTAGCACATAGCAAGCACTCAGTTAACTGTTAGTGCATAAAGGCGGCGATAATTTTCAATGAGTGGTTTTTTGTGGATATTATTAACATAGTACGTATTCTGTGGTGAGGTTCAGCTTTCTTGTTTATCAATACTGTGACCTTAGAAAATTGAAAAAAGTCATTACTTCAGTGGAGACAATGGCCTGTGCTGGTATTTTATACACACTGCTGTACATATAACCTGTTATTCTTACTGAAGTTAGGGCTCTCGCAGTTCAGAGATGACCAGAGGCAAGGAGAGTAGAAAGACTAGCATATGTAATATTATTTAAAAATCAGTTGTTGGCTTATTTAATGTAAAGTACTTGGAGGGAGGAGCCACATGACAAATATACCTTCCTTCTGTCTCATTACAAAAACAGTTGCAGGACAACCTGATAAAATTAGAGACACGTAAGTCCATGGTTGAAGGGGTAGATTAAGCTGCTGGATGGCTTTATCATTTACATTTGGTGGGAATAGCTTCTCTCCCTTTTGCTCCCGTTAGTTTGGTATAAGAGAAAAAAATCATCTGAGCTGAGGAGGTTGTTTTGCCCTCCCCTCATCGAAGCCATCGATCCCAAGGGCATTTGGAAGTTCTTACTCTGGGAAGAGCCTGGTAACCTTTTCGCCTTCTGAAGGTCTGTTGCTTGCACAGGAGATCCTGAGAAAATATGTCTAGAAGTAAATAAAATGGCCATGCACTTCCTTTTAGTAGATGATCTTCTACCGTCTTTGGCTATTGAGGTACTTGGGCTTGCAGAGAAATTCTATGAGGAGCCCTGGCTGGTGTGGCTCAGTGGATTGAGCGCCAGCCTGTGAACCAAAGGGTCACTGATTTGATTCCCAGTCAGGGCACATGCCTGGGTGGTGGGCCAGACCCCCCACATGGGGGAGAGGTGAGAGGCAAAACACACATTGATGTTTCTCTGCCTTCCATTCCCCTCTCTCTAAAAATAATTAAAATCTAAAAAAAAAAAATCCTGTTAGGAAAGATGCTATCACAGAAGATGCAGTAGACAGGTGAGAAGTATGTAATCAGCATCTCTTTTTACAGGTAAGGAATACCTAAGTGGGAATAAGGGATCTGAAGTTACACTGAAGGCCTTGTCGACTCCAAACTCAAGATTGAAATAAGACCTCGTAGCCGTCTCTGCCCCAGTGAGAAGCCTAGGTTCAAACTACAATTACATGCACGGGTTTCCCACCACATCCACTGTTACTTTTTTTTCGTTCATCCTTTGGAGACTTTTTGTCGCTTCCTCACCCTTGCTTATCCGGGGTCTCTTGCTCCCTCCCTGCTCGACACCTGTTTCTGCCCTCCTTCCTAGGACTTCCTCTGTCCAGGCGGCATAGTGTGTCACTCCATTCTCACTGTGAGGCATTTGGCCTTCACTTGGTCCAGTTAAAGGGGTATTTGTCTCTTTGCTGTTGTTTTTCTTCATAGGAACTTTCCTCCCTGGCATGCGATTGCCGTGGACTATGGTAAATCAGGCTTCCCTTTGAGCTGCTCTGCTACCGTCATATGCCTCTTCATGCAGTGCGTCCATGTTCTCTGTGCTGGTTGGCACGAGGCACTCTGAGGGGGGCAGTGCATGCTTGATCCTCCTCACCGTGTGGAGGAGGAGACGGGCTCAGAGCGGCGAGGCCTCCGTCATTGCCTGTGTTTCTTTACTGACGAGTTTCAGTGAGCATGAGGCTTTCTGCCAGGGGGGGTGTGCTGTGAAAATGAACCAAAAGTAAAGCTGGGGACTTACTGGAGGACACTTTCCCGGAGCATTCCTGGCCCGATTTGCTGCCCTTAAACATGATTATATTTATTTGTTTTATCCTTTATGGCTGTAGACCTGGAAAAATAGGCTCCTTCAGGGAGGTATGGGAATGGCTTGGTAAGTCCCCCCGAACTTTCTCTATGTTTGGGAATGCTGATGAACATCCTCTTCACTGATCCCAAAGACATTCATTAACTGACTTTGTCTCTGAAGTGGAGCCCTGACCTGGAAATGAGCCACCAAATGTATGTCATCGGGTCCCTTGGAGAAGCCTATGGGCTTAACCCTTGGAGATACTGTCGGGTCTTTGCTCAGAACTATTTATGCTTATTTTTCAAATCATCACAGGAGTTTCTAGCTGGTTATTCAGCACATCTCAGTGTCAGGTGGGGTGGGGGATTTTAGGTGAGCACAGGCACAACGGCAAGTAGTAACCCCTGAGAGAGAGAGGAAGGGGATAGAAAAACTAAAAATGAAATACAAACTTAATTTTTAAGAGGAAAGCACACAGTTGATTGATGTGGGCAACATGCCTCGGCTGTCTCCTCAAGGACATGGTAAAGAACCTTAAAGAGTCAAGGAAGTGTGTCATCATCTTAGGAAATTCTCTGTGCAAGATGGAAGAAAATGAGAAACTGTTTTGTCAGTTTTGAATATTAGTCAAATTGTATTGGAGAAATCTAGAGGGATAATGTTTTTATTTCCATCAAAATATACCTGGTTACCAAAGAAGCGATATGTGGCCAATAAGCATTTGTAAAGATACTCAGCATCAGTCATCAGGCAGAAATTAAAGCCCCAGTGAGATACACTTTGTACCGTGAGGGTGACTGACATGAAAAAGAATAGCGGTAGCAAGTGTTGGCAAGGCTGTAACGCTACTGGAACGCCCATGCATTGCTGATAGGAGTGTAAAATGATACAGTTCCTTTGGAAAATACCTTAGCAGTTTCGTGTAAGGTTCTTCATACACATACCACACGGCCCAGCAAGTCCACCTGTAGGCATTTACTCCGGAGAAATGAAAGGCGTGCCGCACAAGGGGGTGTGTGAGAATGTTCACAGCCGCTTCAGTTGTAACAGCCCAAAGATGAAAACAATCCAAGTATCTGTCAGTTGCAAGTGGAAAAACAATTTTTGGAACATCTGTACAAAAGAATACTACACAGGAGTGAAAATTTTTAAACTACTAATACCTGCAATAACATAGCCAACTCCCAAAATCACTGTGCTCCGTGAAAGAAGTGTGATTCCATTAGTGTGACACTCAAGGAAAGGCAAAACTCTGGGGACAGAAGGGACAGAGAACAGGTGCACAGACTAGGGTTCTGGCGGGGTTTGATTACAAACGGGCACAAGAGCACTTTTGGTGGCTGAGAGTGGTGGTGGGTACGTGACTGCATAATTTGTCAAAATTCATCAAACTATACACATAAAAGTATGACTTTTATTATATATAAATTGTCCCTCGATTTAAAGAATTCCCCCACATTGGAAATTGTATTACTAAATTAATAAACAATCTACAAATTATTATTTTTTAAAAGATTTTATTTATTTATTTCTAAAGAGAGGGGAAGGGAAGGAGACAGAGAGGGAGAGAAACAGCAATGTATGGTTGCCTCTCACATGGCCCTCACTGGGGACCCGGCCCACAACCCAGGCATGTGCCCTGACAGGGAATCGAACCGGCGACCCTTTGGTTCCCAGCCTGCGCTCAGTCCACTGAGCTACACCAGCCAGGGCACAATCTACAAATCATTTTATTGGTGTAGCCATTCAACAAAATTTTTCCTCAGTTTTATTGAGATATAACCAATATATAAAGTATTCCTTTTAGGTGTACGTCATAATGATTTGATTATGTGTATATTGTGAAACGATTACCACAATAAGTTCAGTGAGAATCCTCACATACTTACAAATTTTATTCCCTTGCGAAGAGGACTTTTAAGATCGACACTCTTAGCAACTCTTCAAATACACAAGTACGGTTAACTTTAGCCACCACGCTATGCACTCTATCTCACAGATTATTTATTTTTAGCTGGAAGTTCACACCTTTGGACCACCTGCACCCATTTCCTTCCCCTGCCCCTCACCTCTGACAACCACCAATCTGTTCTTTGTTACTAGGAGTTCAGGTTTGTTTGTTTGTTTTTTTTTACAACCAAATTGCATTGCATGCTAACAGTATTCCAGGCACTGTTTTTCCCTCGGGACAGACGTATGAATGAAATGTGACCCTATCCTGGCCACTTTTCATTCCAGACCCTTTCGCATTAGAGAGATTCCCCAGTATTAACCAAACTAATAGAAGGTTGCTAGTGACTGGCTCTTAGGAGAACAATTATAAGGGGACACTGTCAATCTTCTCTCTCTGTAAAAAGACTCTGAAAGTCACCTCAAGTGATAGCGATCTGTCGTGAGCCCCAGTAGAGTAATAGAATCTGTCTTCAAAAGGATTATAACAGTTTATGGTAAAAGCAGCTCAAAACGATCAGGTATTCAGGATGCAGGTTTTGAAATTTATGTTTTAATTTTAGCTATAAACAATGGAAATTGATTTCTCACAGTGTTAGAGGCTGGAAATCTGAGTGTAATTAAGATGCCCAAATGGGCGCTTTCTGGGGAAGACCCCCTTTGGGGTCACAGGCTTCTCATTGCATCCTCACCTGGAAGGAAGCGCGAGGGATCTCTTTGGAGCCTGTTTTGTAAGGCACTAATCTCATTCGTGGCGTTTCCACTCTTGTGATTTAAGCACCTCCCCAAGCCCTGCCTACAAATATCATCACCTTTGTGGTTTAGGATCAGGTTTTTAAGTTTAAAACGAACTATCCTGCCTTCACATTTTGCCACTCCCTAAGGAAATTGCGGGTGTGTTGGAGGACCAGACACTTGCCGTCCTCGTCTGTAGAAACAATATGGTGCTGTCAGACGTGGTGAGTAAACAGCCGCACCTGCTCCGCACTTCATCGTCTGGCCCCCACTCCCTGCCTGCCACTACCCTCTCTTTTTTGGCTCAGGCTCAGGGTAGTTAATCTTTAAAAGAAGAAGGAACTGGCCTGAAGGTAGCTTGATTCTAAAATATTTTTAGAATGCTCTTTCACATTTCACCTGGGTGTCATATTTTTGAGATCCTTGTAGGGGAAGGCCATTTCTGGATGCTCTGGTGGGGCCATGAATCAGCCTGAAAAAACCTCTTGTGCCCACGGTTTCTGCCAGAAACTGTGTTCTGTGCCGCCCTCTCTTCTCCGTCATTCTCCTTCAGCACCTTCGCCAACATTCTGTTCCACTTACCATCCCCTCAGGGAGGGGGCCCTCTGGTTCCTACAGTCACAGTGGAGGATGTGTGTGTGTGTGTGTGTGTGTGTGTGTGAGAGAGAGAGAGAGAGAGAGTGAGAGAGGAGAGAGAGCACAGGTACTAAAACAGCAAATAGGATGCTTGGATCATCGTTTTGAAGCCAAATTTGACACCATCCTTTTGGTTCTTAAAACTCTTCCTGTTCATAGGACTAAATCCAGGCCTTTTGTGGGTACTTGGTCCTCTGGCTCAGTCCCTGCCCCACAACCTCACCAGCACCTGGGGCATGCGTTATGCAAAGCTACTTGGACCGTGACACTTTCTCTGTGTATGTGGGCAAGGAGGGCCTTCTGTCTGAAATGCTGCTTCTTCTTGTGTTCTGGGTGAATTGCCAGTTGACCTTCAGGTGGAACATAAAACCTCCTTATTTCTTCCCTCCTTTGTCACACTTTTTCACGTGAAGGGAGTCGGTCAAGCTCCCTCCCCTGAACTGCATTACATATATCTGATACAGGATTTATTCTACTAAGTGCTAATCATGTGTTTATATGCTTATTTCTGTTTCCACCTTTGATTGTTCTTCATTGTTTTTTTTTTCCTTTGTATGCCTGCCGCCAGCACATTGTAGATGCTCAGTTCATGACTTTTCAAGCCATCAATGAATAAACAATGATAAGAGAAATGAACCTATTGGATAATTAGCAGATGTTCCAGGAAGGAACTAATAGGCCTTCATATCCAGGACAGACAAGGCAATAGATCCTTTATTTTCCCAGGTGCAGCTGTCCAGACAGGACATGTTACCCTGAGTGCAGAGGAAGTAAAAGCGTTATTATAAGCTAGCTTCCCATTCGCCTGCCATTTACTGAGCCTGAGCCAGGACCAGGAGGACATTGTCACATCCATGATCTCATTTACACCTCTGGCCAACCTTGTGAAGGATGTCTTGTTATTTGCATTCTACAAAAGAGGAAACTGGGACTTAGAGGGACTAAGTGACAAGGTCGTGGTCAAGTGAGAGGTAAACAGGAGTCTAGACCAGAGGTTGTGGATCAGGCAGAATCCACTTCCTTGGCAGGGACTTTAATGTTATTTGTGTCTTCTTTTTTCTGGGCCCTGTGCTCTAGCAAGGCTTTTTGGTTTGGAGCTTCTGATGGACCTCACCAAGTTTCCCTCTAGTTTGGGGTGGGTGTTCTTTCGAGGAGGAGGCATGGATGGTCTGGGAGTGATGAGGGCTGCATTGGTGGCGATGGTGTTGGGGGAGAAGCGAGATGCTGCCACTGGGAGACTTGCTGTCTAGCACCAGGGGCAGGGCTTCTGGGTTGCGCGGCTCCATGGGCCAGGGAAGGAAAGGAGATGGTGGTGGTAAGACAAATGTAATCCCTGGGCTAAGACAGGAGTAGCTCCCTGTGCTGTGCTTCTCTGCTAATTGAGGTCGGGGTGGGGAAGGGAAAGGATATGACATGGGGCCTTCCTAAATTTCCCCAGTCTAGGGAATTGGGAAATCCTTGAAAGAACTTGCATCAGGATGGCAGTTGCCAGGCAGGTAATTACAACGAGTGAACCAGTCTGTCTTCAAAGCTCAAAGTGGGCAGCTACTACCCATGTCCCACCAGTTGGTGCCATGGGCATTTTGGTTCTGTGTTGCCAGGTCTTATGATTCTTTTGAGAGAAGTCAGATTTTATGTTACATTTCCAAATAATTAAATTTGAATTTAAAATTAAAAGAGAACCCCTTCCCCCCTCCTCTACCCCCACCAACTGTTCTGGTCAAGCAATATATTATCAAGAATGCCACTGTGTTATCGGCATTTGGGGCAGAAAGATCTTTCTATGGAACTCGCCTACCTATCAGAGATTTCTATTGCCACACACCCCCGATCCAGTATTGCTTTACTGTCATTTGGTCAAAAACATGCCCTTAAGTTTGCCAGTAACCCCTGGGGAAACAATATTCCTAGGCCCAGCTGAGGTTTTTCTAGTACATTATAAACAATATAAAGTATCTCTGTCTGTGTTTCTTTTGCTGGGAATAATCTTGGGCCAAATATGATACTTCAGGCTCTTGGTAAAATCTTTCTTTGTCTCAGCCATCCTTTATCTTACTCCGATTTCAGTGGGTTTTGCTTCAGTAAATGCACCTGGCTTTTGGGTGTAGCTACATCAGGAGGTGGCTGGCGGGTGGAAGGATTACCTGGAAGCGTTTGTGCCTCTCACACCTTTCTTTGGCTCCAGCAGCCCTGACTCACAGCAGTTATTCAGTCCTGAGGCTCTTCCCGGGAAGAGCCACTGTGTGCTGACTGGCGGGGGTCCAGCCGCTGTGGAAGGCTGTTGTCTGTGGCAGGGCTTGGAGCTCAGGCTGGGTGATGCATGCTCTTTAAGAATAAGTTAATTTTCTGGAAAGCAGTTGGTCATGTCTAAAAATGTGCACCCATCTCTAAAGAAATGATTATAACTATGACCAACTGTAATGTTTGTAAAGCTAACTCCAATAGCTCAAAATAGCAAACAAGTTATATGGTCCACAGTAGGAGAATAATTAAACAAATTTTGGGCTTAGCCAATATGATGTAATAATAAGCATCTCTTTAAAACAATATTTATAAAGAATTTTAATGACATGGGAAAATGCCATATTAATCCAAAGAAAACAGGATATACAACCACACATATACACAGTTCAATATTGTTATGTGTACCTATTTTTATAGGTGTTTTTCTTTTTTACACTTTTCAAGTATTTTTCTAAATATTCTACAACTTAAAAAAGTATTTTTAAATACTAAACTTTTTATTTTAGACTATTTTTTCTTTTTAAAAATTTGCAAAGATAATAGAGTTCTAGTATTTTCACTGTGTCCTCTGTACTTATATTACTTTTTAAAATTAGAATAAAAATTATTTTAAAAGCAATTAAAAACAGCTTTCCGTGGGTTACACTATCACAACATAACTTTTCATAATTACTTATTTTGAAAGAGCCTCTTGAAAAATGTGTATGTTCTTCATTAAAAGGCATGTGTGACTTGAACTACTATTTATTTATTTATTTGTAATGCATTTAACTGAAGTCTCAAGCATTTCACACATACTAGAAGGGACATTAGAACATTCAGGAACCCACTTTAGATTTGCTATTTGATATGTTCTAAAATAATTTAAATAAATCCATTGTTTCTCATTGGCTTATTTTTGGATTTGAATCCAAAATAGACATGTATTTAAAACAAAAGAAGCTACTTACCCTGCCTAGCTACTTATTTATCTTCAAAATTCCTTAGCCATATAAAAGTCAGTTTTATATGAATCTATAACAGATATAAGTTTACGATGCAGTATATCTGAAATTGAATTTACCCGATAGATATGATTTTAATACTTTGTTTTGATGGATCAACTCACTAAAGCCGAAAGCTAAAAATATAAATCCTGTCATTTTAGCAAGTCAAGGCATCACAGAAATGATTAGGAAATGACAGCAGTTGGTATTTGGAAGGTTTTCTTTGCCATGTTGTTCCTGAACAGAAGCTGTGCAGGAAAGGGCCGGTCAGTGGCCGTGGGCCTGGGGCTGAAGGCGGTTTGTTTGTGGACTGATGAAGTAACACACTGTACTGGCCCTTTCTGGACTCAAAAAGGAGAGGAGCTGGTTCACCAGAGGGCTTGAGAACTAGTTAGCAATACCTGGTGCTTTTTTTTTTTTTTTCCATTGAGGGATTAGAAAATATAATGCTGTTTCCAAAGATACCAAAATCTTGTCTTCATGTCACAGTTTCAAAGGTCTATTTGTTCAAACTGAAATTCAGTCAGAGACAAAACTGGCATCTTCATAGCTTTTCGGTTTTTTATGGGAGGCCCATGTATGTCTTTTGTTGCTATATTTTGAAATGAGGGGAACAAGGCCTGTCCCGTGTACTCACTTGCCATTTACTCGCCCTCAGGTAGGAGCCCTGTGGGTGTCTTAACTCGGGGGTTTGTTAGGACGGTAGTGTGCCTGGCAGTGATGAATTGGTGTGTTATTGTAATTGGGATGGTAGGTCTGAAGGATGGAGCTGTGATTCTTATTTGAATTTGGCTTGGAGAATATAATGGGACTATAAGGGTATTGCATTAGATTCTCCCTAGAAGGTTTTGTCCCCCATGTGCCTGGTTAAATATACCCCAATTATAAAATGTCTTCATTCCTTCTCCAGTTTATAGGGCAGAATTCCTGGGATGTCAAAACTGAAACCAAAACCACCAAAATACCACTCTTTGTTGTTAGTGTTTGCTGCTTCCTGAGTTAACATTCTTAACTAAGGGAAAATCTATATACTCTGTCTCACCAGCCAGAGAGGGAGAGGAAAAGAAAATTAAGAGACAATCGGTTGGCTATCATTAATCCTTGTTTAGCCCTGTGGGAAAATAGGCCTTCCTTCTTTCATTTTGATAGCTTATAGATTAAATTGGCTAAAGAAAAGACAGTGGCATTTTACAAAGATACTTCAAAGCAGCCAGATTTATTTTTTTTTTTCCTTTAGCTGTTTTGCTGTCTAAGATTCAATGGCTCTTAAGTGATTTGGGGTCCGTGTCTACTGAGCACGTTTGTTCCCCAAATGGAAAACCAGCACAGTTAGGCCTCCTCAGACCGTACACTGAGGCGTCTCTGCTGGTGCTCTTAGGAAGGGAGAAGATCGTTTGGAATTTTATTTTTGCAAGCCTTCCAATGCTAAGATCTGAACCATCTATTTAGGGCATTCAGAGCTGCTTAATGGAAGCGGCATAACTGAGTGGAATTAAAAGCTGCTTTCCTTCAATTCCCCCTCTCCCTCCTCCACTGGCTAGAACCTTTAACACTGCCTAGATTTTGAAAGTCACACTGTAAGATTAGTGCCAGGGATCTTTCAAAAGATGCTTGTAACCGAAAATCTGTTTTCTTATCCCTCAAAGCTGAAAGCCACAAAGAAAAGAAAAGAAAATGCTTTTAATGAAGAGTCTTTGCAGAATCAGCTCCTTGTAACTTGGGTCTTTTGTGTGAATCAAAAATAGCTGAAAGTAGGTCATATTTTTAAAATGAATTAGGCTTCACTTCACATTTTATTGACTTTACTAGCCTTTTTTTAATCGACAGTGGTTGTTAGCTACTGACAGGCCTAAATGAAATGGCATCGGTTCTCTTATTTTCTTTATTTTGCCATCCACACCTTCAGAATATCGGTGGGGCCCGCCACACGCCAGGGGTTCCTACTGTTTTGTTTCTCACCCTCACTGCAACCCTGGAAGTTGGAATTTTTATCCTCATTTTCTATATGAGGGTAGTTAATGTCGTAGAGTTCAAGGTAAATGGCCCAAGGACACACAGCTCCTTAGTAAAATATCTGAGATTTGGACGTGTTTCTCCGTCTGGACACCCTAATGTTTTCTACTATATTCTCTTTATTTAAAAAATGTTTATATTTGAAGTATATTAATGAGAAACAATTAAACTGAAGTAAAATGACCAATCTTAAAGCCCTCTAAGGCAATGAAAATATTTACTGTAATATTAAATAAATTATAAAATGACAGTAACACTTAAAATTTATTTGAATTGAGCATTTCATATGGACCAGGCATTATTTAACTCTCACAGTCCAGAGAGATGAATTCCACTTGTTTGCCATTTGACTGATGATTCTCAAAAAAGTTAAGACCCTTATCCAAGGTCACAAAGCCAGTAAATGGCAAAGTGGGGATTCAAACCCCAGGCCAGCTGTGTTTGTAGTCCAAATGCTTTATCTCGCTTACAGCAACTGTAGTTTAGTGTAAAAAGGTAATGATCTGTGTGTGATCACTATAAATGGAAATGGAAATGAAATAACAGTCTTTAGTTCATAGTCTTGTAATATTTCATTGAAGAAAAATAATATTTTTTGTTTAAATATCAATAATTTTAATGGTCGAATAATTAAGGGGTACATTCTAACCCTCTTATCTTGAACGGTTTTCTAGAGTGTACTTTAGTGGCTGCTTTCTCCTTCTGAAAGGCTGGTTGGGCATGAGGTGCGGCTCCTACAGGGAGGGGACGAGGTTGCCTGTGGAGGTGGAGACTGTGGCCTCGGAACAAGTTGGAAAGGTCTTGGGAGGTTGCTGAGGGCAAACCCAGAGTTCTCTGCAGTTTACCTACAGCCAGCCCTGCACGGAGACAACGGGAGAAGGGGAACACTCTTCACCTTCTCCTCCTGTCCAGGACATGCTCTCCCATGTCACATGATTATGACCGGGGGCTGGTCTGGAGTTGCTTCAGTGGCCTATGGACTGGCCGCCTACCATTTTATTCCATCCCTTGGAGGCAAAGCAGGCTTAGTATATGTCTTCAGAACACAGCCCATCTGCAAGCCCCAGGTTTCATTCATATATACTCATATGTATATAGAGAGTATTTGAAAATATCAATTTACAAACAGAAAGTATTCATTTCAAATATATTTTTCTGAACATGAGAAATTAAGCATTTGGGAGACAACTCTTTTAGACTATTTTTACTTCTGTGGCAGATTTGCCCAGTGAAGCAATATATATTAGAGAGTGTGATTAAAACTGTCCAATCTTGTCTGAGAAAACCCTCTCTTATTTGTAGAGCCAAGAAATCAGGGCCCAGCCCACACTCATCTTTCATTTAAAGCCCCTTAGCTATTCAGATCACTTAAGCCCACTAATCTATGAGAGGGTAAGTCTGGGCATTTATTCATTCAAAATAGTTATTACACACCCACTTATGTACCAGATTCTAAACTCTAAACACATGGAACTCGCGTGAGTGAAATAGATAATATAGAAATAAGCAAGTAAAATTTAACATGTCACATGATGAAACTGCTATAGAGAAAAGCAAAATAGAGCATAAAGGGTATGTGTGGTGAGGGGTTCTCACTTCACTGAAGGCCTCAAGAGTAGTATGTGACATTTGAGCAGACACATAAGGGAAGTAGAGGAGCAAGTCTTTCAGATACCTGGGGGAAGACTACCGCAGAAGGAGCAAGTGCAAAGGCCCCGAGGTAAACTGGTGGTGGAGTGTTTGAGCATCAACAGGAAGTAGCAGTCTCAGACAACTCAGATGAGGCTCCTCTGTTCTGACTAGGATAGGACCCTCAGGCTGGGCTTCCACAGTGACTTCCTGCATCCATCCTCAAGAGGGATAACAACTCCTTTATAGGGGGTGGGGAAAGGCAGGCAGAAGCTCCACCCAAGCTGGAGAGCATGGGGAGCCAATCCAGTTCACATATTCAAATACTTCCCTCACACCAATAACACTCAAATTGTTTTAATAGAGCATTTAAGTCTTTCTCGGTGGTAGGTATTTCAGGCATTCAGCTTTTTGCCAATAATTGCATCATCTTAAAAGAGAAGCTTTTAAATTAATTAAACCCATTACACTTGAATATTTGTTTCTTGCCAATACATAATTTAAAATCCTCACTTCAAAATAACTCGGTAAAGACTACTAAGCCCAACAGCCTATCCTAAACTGTGCACCTAGATAAGCAGTAGCCAGTCTCTGGATAGGGGCAAACTGGCCCTTTGAAAGGGATCTTGCAGTATAGCTGCAGAGAGGTAAATCTGCAGTCTAAGAACTGGCCTGGCCTCAGGCTTGGAGATTCTGATTCAGTGCCTTTGAATAGGGCTCAGGATTCTTTTTCCAAACTAGTGACTTCATTAATGAGCCAAGTTTGACAGTCACCAGTCTGGGGTCAAGACAAATATGGATTCTTTGCAATAGAGAAGAATGGGATGAGGATTCAGCCAGACTGGTTCAGATGATGAAGGGGCAATCGTCACACCTTCTTTAAATGTACAATAACTACGTTAGGAAAGGCAAGGCTATGCTGCGGTAACAAATAACCCCCAAATCTCGCTGGCTTAGTACTCTAAAGTCTGTGACTTGCTCTTGCAAAGTCCAGGGCCAGTGTTCTGCATGGGCAGTTCTCCTCCAAGTGGTGTATACTGGTACTTTTATCCAGTCACACTGTGTCCCCTAGTGCCTCCTCCAAGACTTCTTCAGAGCCAGCTGAAGCAAGAGATAGTCCATCTTTATGGGTCATTTTAGGGTCCAGGCCTGGGACTGCCCAGCCTTTCTATTCATATTCTGTCAGACAGAACTCATTGCTTGATCTCTTCCTAGATGCAAGGGGCCAGCAAAGGTAGCTTATGTGTTTGAGGTCAAGAGCCACGGTTGGTGAACACACACATAGCCTCAGGTCTGTGATGGCCATCTATTGTCCTCTTACTGATGCCATTTTCTGCAGATCCCTAGGGTTTCCCCCCCGGGTCTGCTGAGTACTTCAACCCATGCTCAGGATTACTGACCTCTCCACCCTTAACCCTAGTTCAATAAAGCAGGAGGAAGAGCCCAACCTGGTGAAACCTCATCAGGCTGAAGTATAACTGCATAGCCGACGTTTGCCCCTCAGCCATCCCAGAAACCATCTTTGTCTTGAAGTAGGAGCCTCATCCCAGGGACAGCATCGCTTCCTTCCTTTCCTTACCACAAATTCTCTAAAAATTCATCATTTTTACAGTGCTGCATGTGTTATTGGCAGCAGGGGTGTTTCGGGGCCAGAGCAGACATCCTGTAGGAGTGGGTGATTCTAAGTATGGTGTTTGTGAATTGGAGACTTTCTAGACAGTCTAAAAATATAACCAAGCAGTAGATGAATCCTAGGAAGGTCAAATTCAAGGGCAGAGATGATTTGCCTCTATGGTGTGACAAATCATATGTATTCAATGGGAACTCATGAATTAAACAACAGCATTACCTGTAATTTCACAGACCCAGGTTTCTCAAGAGAGGATCCCTGAACCAGAAATGTTAACGTTCTCTGGGAACTTGAAAGAAATGTGCCTCCTTAGATCCTATCCCAGATCTCCACAATTAGTCATTCTGGGGATGCAGCACAGCAATTCGTGTTTGACAGGCCTCAGGTGATTTGGTTGCGCATCAGTGTTTGAGAATTGCTAGCATAGATTTTACCTGCCGATTATAGTTTTATCTCAATCTAAGTAATTAGGGGGTCTGAATGGGGATTTTTTCTTTCCTGTGGAAGAAAAAGATGGACATAAGCCTTTCAGGACACTTGTTAGGGAAGCTGCCGCTCGTTTAGATTAGATGCCGCTTCTTTTGTATGTCTGCCTACACTACTTTGTAGTAAGAATCAATATTGTGCCTAAGATTACCAATTATTTTTCACATGCACTACTCAATAAAGCAGAAGAAAAGGGCTAACAAAATTTGAAAGCGTTTTAAAGCAATGACTGATTCAAAATTTCCTCTTGGTGTTATTGATTATGTTTGGCTGCTCTCCTCTTCGTCTGTCCAGAACTCTGACCATGCTGATTTTTTTAGGGGCCTGAAATGTGTAATCCTAACCTATTTATTGGAAACATATCCAACATTCCTCCTCTCCTGCCCTGTAAGGAATCATCTTAGATAAGCAGTACTGAACAAATGCATGGGCCCCAGAGGGTCAGTGTGGCCTCAGGCATGATGATGTCTAGAGAATAGAAAGGAGGGTGCGGAGGGTGGGCTCAACTGTGGAAGGGCTCTGGGACTTGCTTTCGGACACAAGTACTTGTTGACAGCTTGTTTCCCTCATATAATTAGTAGGAGCAGGTTCAATATGAAAATGCCCCATCTCCTGGTCCTTCTGCAAACATCAATTAATGAACAAAACACCAAATAAATCCCTTCCAAAGTGGTCTTCTGCTCATCTGCTCCCCTAAATCCTTAAAATGTCACTGACCTTGGTTATTTGTGATGGCCACAACTAAAGTTGCCAGATACAATATAGGACACTCCGTAGAAATTTAAATTTCAGATAAACAATGAATAACATTTTAGTGTAAGATGGTCCCATAAATATGCCATATTTGAATAACTTGAATACTTGAATATAGAATAGGTGCGAACATTTGAATTTCAGATAAATAACTAATTATTGCTTACTTTAAGTATCCTGTATTATATACCTAATGATGGGGCATACTTATACCAACAAGTTAGTTTAGCTGTAATTTGTTTCACTGGGCATCCCAAAGTTTTATTTGTTAAATAATTTTATTAGTCACAACTCATGTGACTTATGACAAACGAATACTTGGCCACTAAGTAAGGCCACTAAGCTGTCCAGAGCTTCTTACTAATCCCTAGACATGGCCCGTAGTCAGTGGAGGCATTTTGCCTTTGGACTCTTTGTTTATTAAGCCATTGTTACTTTATCATTGTCACTCTGGTTTGGGGCAACCTCTCCTTCACCTTTCTTGGTGGTCACCTTCCTGGTTTCTGCCCTGTTTACAGACAGAAAGGCTGACCTATCAGAAACAGCGCCAGCCAATCTGAGTTCTTCCCTTTTAACAAACTGGCCATGCTCTGAAGATTAGGTCGATGTTTCCATTTTGGAGCTAGGCGATATCTGGATATTTGCGGGTCCAAAAAGTCTGGTGTTTCTGAAAGGTCAGCTAACTGCAATTTTCTTGATTGAGTTTTATCTCTTGTCAATCACAAAATCTCTCTGACTCTCAAACTGAGTTCTTTGTGCCTGTGAGGGCAGCCATCTGATTACCGCCCATTAGGTGGGGAAGAACAGCTCAGCCCCACCAACTCAGGCTCCAGTGAGAAAACAGTGCAGAGAGTGTCAGACGCAACTTGACTAAGCAGGGCTCGCTCAGCCCTCTGTGAAATAACAGAGACCTCGTAGCAGGAGTGTAAAGTCATTTCGTTCTTTCTGTCCTAGATTCCAGCTGCTGCTTATCTCTAGAGACCTTTTATGCTTGCTTCGTTCTCTATGAAGTCAACAGGAACATAAGACACCAAGGAAGCCTGTAAGAGTGAGGGACTCTGACCCAATTTGAATGTCCCCATAGTTCAGTTACTCAAAAGAATTCAAGCCTTAAAGGCGCAGAACCTTGAAGTTACTAGAGCTTCCTACCTCAAGATTGTAGAATATTGAGGAAATCTCTACCCGTTCCCCCTCTCCCTTTGTCACTCTGTGTGTTTGGGGATTTCAGGTGTATAAAAACCATTATGTTGATTTCTTTTATTTGGACACGGATCCTTAGTTACCAGGGTGGAGTTCTGTTTGGGAGTGGCCAGGTCATTGCTGGTGGCTGCTGGGAGTGGAATGAGGCAGGGCATGGGGTTCATTGGTTGGATTAGATACAATAAAAAATCCCTCAGTCTGTTGATGGTACAGAGCACTCACAGTTTGGCATCAGTCATAAACTGGATTGAGATCCCACCTTAATCGGGGGCTAAAATGCGTATTTTGCTCTGAATCACAGACACAGAGACAGTGAGGTGGGGGCGGTCCCTCGCACTGCTACTTGATTTCTTGTGCAGCAACTAACTCTGATTTTTAAGAGTTTTCAATCTGATACCGAAATTACTTCAAATCTTTTCTAATTCCACCCCATACCTCAGACCCCGTTCAGTTCCCAACCTGCACTTCAGTAGCTTCTCACACTTGTGAGGAATGTTCTGGGCTGAGGATCAAGGTCATGTCCATCGTGTTGACTCCGGAGTGCTGCTGACCTGGGACACAGTAGGTGCTCAGCACGGAGAAAGATGAAGTAGACTGCAGAGCAGGATAGTCAGCCCATGGCACCCTTCCTTCAGTCACTGATTGCTTAGGACTAATAGGGTTTTCTGAAGGGCAGACAAGAAGCTGGAACTTTGCCCACATGGCAGAGAAAGAAATG
The DNA here is from genome assembly GCA_004026765.1 of Micronycteris hirsuta. Taxonomy (NCBI): domain Eukaryota; kingdom Metazoa; phylum Chordata; class Mammalia; order Chiroptera; family Phyllostomidae; genus Micronycteris; species Micronycteris hirsuta. Next base: position 117,922 of record PVJI01002664.1, on the reverse strand, counting down.
TGAGATACTAGGAAAATAAATCTCATGGGCTGAAGCAGAGGTTGGCAGACTTCTTCTGTGAAGAGTCACACAGTAAATATTTCAGGCTTTGTGGACGGAGGGTCTTTGTGGCAAGTGCTCAGTCCTTGCGCTTGTGACAGGAAAGCAGCCGTAGACAACTGGCCAAGATGCGTGTGGCTGTGCTCCAGCCACACTCCAGTTACGGACCCTGAGATGTGAATTTCATATGACTTTCACATGTCCTACAATGTTACTCTTTTTAAAAAAAAACTTCTTTTCTTCAGATATTTAACAATGTAAAGCCATTCTTAACTTCACTGGCAATGCAAAACAAACAGGTGGTGGACCAGATGTGTCCACGGGCCAGAGTTTGGTGACTCTTGCACTGAACAAAACAAAACAAAACAAAAAAACCTACTAATGCCAAAGTCAAAACCCTGTTGGGGAAGAAGCATCTTCACTTCATCTGCTTTATAGCACTCCTAGGACACTAAGCTAAACTGAGGGACACAGGGACTTTTTCTCAGTGGCGTGTTCTGGATGGTTCTGTGCTGAAATTCGTGTGCAGGCCTATTTGTGTGCATACATATGTGTGTGGTAGAAGTAGGAACACGTTTTCAGGTTGAATTTTATGTTTTCTTAACTGTTTGGGTTGGTGAGAGGGAAATGTAGAAAATACGGTATGATCCCAGGTTGTTTTTTTTAATGATGTATTTTTTATATATGCTTGTACAAACTTCTCGAAGGTATTTATTAATTGCTAACAGTGATTTACCTATGACAGTTGGGAGTGGGCTTGGTGAGGGGGGAGTACTTGACCTTTTTCTGAATTATATGCTTAGAATGATTCTCACATTCTCTGTGGACTTAAAGTTAGTTAAGTATTTAATTTAAAAATATATTCATCAAAAAATAAACACTGCCTCCTTCTGTGAATCTACAACTACAATTCATCTGTTATTTTAATGTCATTGCAATCTATTCAGATTGACCCTTTCTGAAATGCAACTTTTGGGAAATCCCTTTATCTATGAGAAAATTGGCAAATAGGAAGTGCTGAGTTTTTGTAAGAGCAAGAATATCTTCTCAAAGGATGCTGATATTTAAAATAATGTAAAAGTACCCCAAAAATTATCCTAGAATCTGCAATACTATGTATCCAACCCACATACCCAGAGTTTTAGAACACATTTCTTACTAAAACACAAAAAGCCTTTAAAGAAGATGGTGCCTCTGTCCTGTGATACTAAATGTGTTTTAATACGGTTTTGTGAGTCTTTGGTTAAATTAGAACTGACATTTATGCTAATTAGCTGGTTTGTGGGGTAAGAAACAGGTAAAATTGTAATACAGTGGGCTCCAAATTATGTTGATGTTCAAAATGATGGCTGTGAAGAGTATTTGGTTCCATTTGTTAGTTATTTTATATCTTGCCACTTCTCTCATTCTTTCCCTGCCTGGAGTGTTAATCTGGTAATCTGAAATCTTTTTGTCTGCCTATAACACGATAGGCTATTTTCCCTTTGTCCATCTGTCTCCTACAGAAGGTGAAGGCACTTTTCAGAAATGGCTGGGGTTGATATTATTAATCTTTATAAACAGAGAAATTCCTTGAATAATTTAACAGCCAACTGGCATGGGGCGGGGGGAACTTGGTATGAAAATGAAAATTTCCTGTCAGCTTTAAAAATCACAGCATGGCCCAGCTTTCATCCTTGCAACTTGAATATCAAAACACTGGATATTTATTCTTTTTTTTCACAGGTTTTTCTATCTTGCACCACCTAGGGCAATGAAGAAACATCTAGAAAATTGTGTTTACTTTTTTTCCTGCTTAAAAAAAAACTACAACAAACTAACGCAAAAAGAAAGCCCTTCTTGTTCTCTGAGACAACAGATGCTGCCTTTGACCTTGGGATTTAAGGGCAAATCTCTTCTTGTTTACATGTCTTGAATTTCTTGGATTTGCCAGTATGAAGGCAGCAGTTGGGAATGACGACTTTTGAAAGGTATGAATGGTTTCAAAAAAAATCAGTCTGCACAGCTGCTGCTAAAGAAATGGTTGTTCTCCCTCCACCCCCACACCTTCCAGTTTACTAACATACAGGGCTTAAAAATTATTATTATTATTTTGGGTGTCTTTCTACTTTTAATTGGAATTATCTGTCATGGATGTCACAGCCTCAGGGAGTCTGTTCTTCCATCTGATGCCCTGCTTCCCTGAGAAGATGCCTATGGCTGGAGGGTGACATATTTGATTTGCAGGGTCTTACTGTTCCTCTGTTTCAGGATAAGGAAACAGCCAGTCCCGTATTAGGCAAGATAGCAGGAATGGGAATATTAATAACCAAATATGTTTTTTCTTCCTGACACAGCCTCTTTACAATGCTGTTCAGTTGGCCTATCTTTTGGAAAGTCTTTTATGTAGGTGGCAAAAGCTTTTTAAGAAATGTGAGGGCCGTGTGCGATGGCTGTGCATGAAGTGTGCCCACATGGGATTCTTACTATTTTGTTAGAAGACCACTGGCAAGTTTGTTATTGTGGTTGCTGTTGTTTTGAATCAAAACCAATAGTCAGGCATTAAACATTTTTGTCTGTTTTTGCATGAGTCATATATTTAAGAAGGAAATCTCAATAATGAGAAACTCTCACTTCTGAGCAACAAAGAATTAAGTAGGGACTTTGTCCTTTCAGAGAGTACTGAGACCAGATATACTTTTACCCTTTAAATGTCATAAGATTCAATCTCATCTCCATTTTACATTTCAGTCCTGGGAAATAGGCAGTAAGGTGGCCAAATCAGTTTCTTTGTTTTCCCTCATAGGAACTTTTACTGAGTTTTTTCTTTTTACCCTCTGGATTTAATCTTTTATTTGTGGACTATTATAATGAAATCCCTGATAGCAGTTTATATCATAGTTAATGTATTGGCAAAAAGCAAGACATATTAGAATGTCATCGTGGGTACCTAAGTAGAAAATTTAAATCAAAACATCTTTGTTCTATTAGCTCTGCCAGCTAATTAAAGAATAGGCAAGCTGCTCAGGTATAATGAGCCAATGTGGAAAAGGCCAGGGTCCCACAGAAGGCCCTTCCTCACTTGATCAGTAATAAGGGAAAAGATAGGCCAGGAAGGTCAACTTCCCTTGGGAATGAGGTTGTTTTGAAGATGCTGGCGATCAACTACACTGTGAGTAGCTGTAGAGTAGACTGTCCTCTTCCGAAACTTTTAGAGTTATTTTATTCCTCATCTTCTCAGCATCTCTCTAAGGCTAGGTGAGGGCAGACATTTTAAAGTTCAGTACTATATTTAAAAACTTAGCCTCCCTGTCAGGAGGTAGTTGGGACATCTTGCCTTCTCAAATTGATGCTTGTGGAAGGCATCATTTGGAATATCCAGTAGGGTGGTTTGGATCGACAACAAGGTGGTTATAACCTTTTGGAGAATTTCTTAATGATCTTTCTAGGGCAGTTTTTTTTTTTTTTTACTAACTTCTGTCACCTTCAAAGGTCCCAGTTTTCATTGAATGCAGTGAGAAACTGAAAACTATAAAAGAGTTTTAATAAACTTTATTCTCTAATAAACTCAGAAATCCATTTTATTGGTGCAAGAATCCAAGATAAATGTTTAAAATTTGTTTGTCTAACCAACCAATTACCTAGTCAACCAACCAACTAGCCAACCAACCCCAGCCAACTACACTTCACTGAACGTCTCAGTCTGGAACTCTTTCCTAAAACCTTTCCAAAGCTTTTTAAGAATAACAAGAAAAGATGGTAAAGGTGTGTTTTACAATCAGTAACAGTTAACCTTGTTAATTTATCAGTAATGAGAAAAACAACCCCATCTGTCATTTTAACTTGGCTTCATGCTATAAATTTCTTGCAGACTATAGTCAGAGCTCAGCTGTGCAGAATTCTTGTCCAACATTGGTAACATTTTCTGTAAAATTATAGAAAGTTGCCCATTTTGTAAAACTCTACAGTCAAAGGATAAAGCATTCCTCAAAATAGAATTCCTTTTCTAATTTTTTATGTGTAATTTTTAACACGATGAGTCTAGTGTACCTTTCTTTCGCACTCCTATTATTGGAATATTTGTAGGTACAATTTTAACTTTTGGTATCCACTAGAATAAAATATATTCCATAAGTGCTTTAACTAAATTTTCTTAATTTGAGAGTGTTTTAAAGATTTTATTTATTTATTTATTTATTTGTAGTGGGAGGGGAGGGGCAGGGGAAAGAGAGAGAGAGAAACAGCAGTGTGCCAGAGAAACATCAATCAGTTGCCTATCACAAGTCCCCACCCGGGAACCTGGCCCACAACCCAGGAATGTGTTCCGAACTGGCAGCCTTTCCATCTGTGGGACACGCCCGACCCACTCAGCCGCAGCAGTCAGGGTTACTTTGAAAGTTTGTAAGAGAGAGTTTAATTAAGCCCAGCGCATTTTACAAGTTGCTTTTCTCAATTAAAAAGCATTTTTTAAGTCTTTTGGCAAAAGGATAAAGTTCATTGGCCATGGGACTTTATAACTGGTTTAAAAATAATTGCTTTGAAGGTTTATTCCTCTCTGTCTTTCTTTAAGTAAAAACGCAGCTATGGGTTTTAGGACAGTAGGTTTGAAAAGGAGATTCACAATATCTTTTTAATGAGAGCAAGAATATACATAAAATAGGAATTAACTTTTTAAAAATTTTGCTTTGGATTTCTCTAAAACTTTCTATGTCCACCTAAGCTTGTCCTCTTTAAACAGAAATTTAGGATTATTGGTAACTAAATATCTATATTTGGGAAAATGAATACCTGGATGCAACATCTGAGATGTGTACGCTTTTGAGTGTGTTTAAGTTGCGTTATAAGGAATTGAAATATTCATAGTATATAATTGCAGCCGACCCTTGATTAACTTGGGGGTTATGGGCTTTGACCCTCCCCATTGCCGAAAATCCATGGATAAACTTTTGACTCCCCAGAAATCTAACTACAGTTGGCCCTCCATATCCGTGGGTTTCACATCTGCAGATTCAGCCAACTGCTGAATACCATTTTTGATCCACAGTGGGAATCCACGGACGTGGAGGACCGACAGCACTAATAACAGCCCACTGTTGACTGGCAGCCTGGCTGATAACATAAACATCCAGTTAACTCATATTGTGTATGTTATATGTGTTATAAACTGCATTCTTACAATAAAGTAAGCTGGAGAAAGGAAAATGCCATTGAAAAATCATAGGGAAGAGAAAACACATTTACAGTATTTCTTTTTAGAAATCCATGTGCAATTGCACCCATGCAGTTCAGCCGTGTTGTTCAAGGGTCAAAGTGTGCAGACTGCCTGTCTCACAAGGCTGGAGCAGGTGTCTCACTTGTTTTCAAAGGCATTTTAATCCTTTCACAGGGCTAGTTTCAGGCCAAACCATGTAGTGGGAAACCTTTCTACACTGAGGTATACAGGTTTTAGATGGAGACAGGTTTAGTTCAAAACTAAGCCTCTTGTTCATTAGCTATTTAACATCATATAAGTTATTTAAGCCCTTCGAGACTCCAGAATTATATGCTTTCTAAATGCCAGTCACTACACTACAAATAAGCAACCACATTTCCTTTTCTTGGGGCGGTTACTGTCTAGTGGGCAAGGCAGACTCATAGGCATAGTTTTAATATACGTGATGGGTATGTTCAAGGTCAGAGAAACGTGCTCACAGGGCCAGGGCCAGCGACCCTCCTGCTTGACAGCTCACTTGTCTCAGCACATGCTTAATGTCTAACTTGGCGCTAGGACTTGGATTCCAGTGTGAAACAGATAAACACAGTCCTGACCCTCTGGTTTCTTGTAGTCTAAGTAACAAAGGGACGATCATAAAGCAGACATTCTGGGGCCTCCCCTCTAGGGTCTGTGAGAATGAAATGCATTTTCTTTCTCTTTCACACCGTCTCCATCCAGTTCACTCAGACCCTGTCCACTCGCCCAGCCCCTCTCTGTGGAAGCAGAACCTCGTGGCTGGGCGGGATCTCTTTGGGGTAGCTGTTTCTCTTGGTTAACCATTCGATACTCTTCCTAAGAATGTTTGCATTATTACCAAAGACTTTTGGAGGCGTCAAGACCGTAGTAAATCTCTCTCCGTGTGGCAGACTTTCAGCCACTGGACAAGCCTCCATGGGAAACTGGGGCGCCTCCTCAATCCCCACAATCAGGCGGCTGGCTGCTCTCCAGATGTCAGTGGTAATGCGGAGGTCCCTGGAGCTTTAAGGAGAGAGCAACAGATGGTAGCCCGGTCCCCCTGCTCCAGTGTGAATGTTACTGGTCCGTGGGCATTTTGACAGGATCAAATCCAAACCAAAGGCTTGACCCAGAAGTGGGAATACTTTGTTACAGGTAAGGTTCTTATTATTTTCCCCATGGCTTTAAATTCCAGCTCATTACCTAGGGAAGAGATGTAGGACCTGCGGCATCATCCCATTTACCTGGTTGTGTAGGCATAATCTTCTAGTTATAAATTATATATAATAAATTATATAAATTATACAATAATACAAACATATAGTTAATCAGTAATTATAAAAGGCAATTGCTTGTGTATAGTTTGTAGTTCCTGAAGCAAATAAGTACAGAGTATAGGTAAATATCAAATACTCCTTGTAGTAATATAAAAGCTATCACTCAGGAGGATAAAGAAGGAACACATGAATGAATCTTTTCTATATATTTTTTCCTTTTGAAGCACAAGTAGGATTGTGTCATTTCCCTTCTTAACAAAGTTCAGTGGCATCTTACTGCTCTCGGAGCAGCCCGGCTCGGAGGCCTCTGTGTGCTGCCTTTCATCCCTCTTTTCATCGCGGGCACTTCCACATCCTTCAGGGACCCTTTGCCCCAGCTTACCTGGTCCTGAGCTGTTAGCCCAAGACTGTGCTTTGTATCTGCAGGCCTTTGCTCATACTGTTTGGTCAGCAGGGGATAAATTTTACTCCTTGTTCATTTATAAGATCCTGCTAATCCCACAAGACTGAGTTCAAACACCTTCTCTTTCATGAAACCTTTTGCCGTCCTATTAATTAGAATGAATGATTCCTTCCTCTCCATTCCCCATTGTTGGCCTGTTGTGTGTCCCACTGTTACCTGTAGAGGCGTCTTTCATTCCCGCATGTATCTAATTTGTCCATTTGTTCACACATTTATTCGACGGTTATTTCTTGAAAGCTTGCTCTATCCCTCGCACTGTGTGGGGAGATGGGAATGTAATGGGGAGCAGAAAATAGACATGGTGCCCGTGCTCCAGGAGCTTACCGTCCTCAGGCAGAGATGGACAAAAGGTCACAGTGAAACCCACAAAGCCAAAACTGCAGCTGTGATAAGATCAAAGAAGATGGATAATTTTTCTCTCTCCCTCTCTCTCCTGTAATCTCCATAACATCCATCACAGCCTCTTGCCTGGTGGAGAAAGCAGTAGTATAAATCATCTCTGACCATGTAGTGCAGTACATGCTCTTCACTGTAGGTCGAATTGTGCCCCCGAAAGTAGTATGGGGAGGTACTAAGCTCCAGGACCTGTGAATATGACTTTATTTGGAATGGGGTCTTTGCAGATGTGGTCGAGTTAAGCTGAGGCTATACTCTGTTAGGGTGTGCCCTGATCGAGTATGACTCGTGTCCAATAAGAAGAGGAGAAAGGACACAGACACAGACACAGGAGAGGATACTATGTGAGAGCAACGTCAGAGATTGGAGTGATGAGTTTACAAGCCAAGGAACGCCAAGGGCTACCAAGGAAGGCCAAGGAGTGGCGGCAGCCACTGAAAGCTGGAGGAGAGCCGTGGACCAGATTCTACCTCAGAGCTTGGAGAAGAAACCAACTCTGGTAATACCTGTATTTTGGACTTCAAGCCCCCAGAACTGTGAAAGAATAAATTTCTATTGTTTTAGGCCACCCAGTGTGTGGTACCTGGTTCAGGAAGCCCTGAAAATTAAATGTACTCTCCTGGAGGAAAGTTTATATGAACCAGTGTACAACACCACAGCACACTAATGTTTGAGTAAATGAATGGATTTGGATGAGTGATTGAATGAATGGAGTACTATGTTTGTTCTCTTCAGTGTTAAGAGACAAGAGTGAGTTCATTTTTGTGTGTGTGTTGCATCTGTCTTTTAAGAGGAAAAAATATGGATTCACAGATAACATCATGAGCAGTTACAGTAGCTGAACTGAATTACTTAATTGCTCACAGGGCTCTGTCTTTAGAAATGAAGGTGTGTTTTTGTCCCTGTGACTAGTGACGGGGTATAAAAAAGCTAGAATTACTAACTATTGAAATAGTAACAACTCTTTTTCCTTCCCCCTCCAATGCAGAATCTTAGTCCTTCCCTCTCCAACTCCTACTTCCTCAGGCACTTGCGTTTGTGTCTCTGGTTGAATGGTTCACATCCAGATAAAATAGCAATTATACTTTTTTGTTATTGCAGTTAATGATAGAATTTGTTTCTATTTTATATATTCAGAGCTTGAGTTCCATAGTCCTCAAGAATTCATGATGTTACAATGTTTTTTTGTTTGTAAAGGGAAAACAAGTAAAGGACCAAAATGTCTCGTGGCAATTGAAAGCTATACTGATCAGGTATTCACTAATCTGGGGTGCTGGCCCCCTTCTTCCTGGATGCCCTTTCCTTCCTTCTGTCTCCTGAATCCTTCTCACTCTCAGTCCATCACAGTGCCACCTCCATCGCCTCCTCAAGTTTTACAAATCCCCATTACACCTGATTATATGAAGTTTTGTTTGTGTGGGTTTTCCCAAGTAAGTTATCAAACACTAGAGGACAGGTAACTAAACTCATCCAGTGGGCGTCGGGAACCACCTCTTGTTGAATGATTGGATTAATGAGTGAACGCATGAGTGAAATTCTCAGAGCTGAGTCAGGCTGTGAATATCCACGCTTTTCTAAGCCACATCCCACCATTTCATACATCTAACACCATATTCACGAAACTGTGGTTTGGCCCTGAGCAAATCGCAGAGAGGCAGGAACGGGATGGCAGTGCCAGTGTGGAGAAGGTCAATCTTCGCCTCCACATGGATCTCCTAGTCTTGTTGTCAGTGGAGAGTTGAGTCACGTATTTTCACAAACCCTCTTCTTAGGACCATGGCTCAGAGGTGCCAACTAGATGTTGCAGGGTCATAGCCAGATGGGACAGACCAGGTTGACCATGGTGGCTCTCAGTGCAGAGGGAGAAGGCTGAACTAGAGATTCTCCTAATCCAGAAATCTCTGAGGCCCTACATCTACCGGCGGCATTGAGGGGCGTGGTTGTCAGGTGATTGTAGCAACAGAGAGCGTAGCAGTTCTCCCCTCCAGAGAACGTGGCTCATTTTCCTCACGCTCTTACTTCTCATCTACAAATCATGTGTTTATGAACATTCTTGGATATGGCTCCAAGCATTCAACATTTATCGAGCACATCAAATATTCAAGACAGGACGCACGCTGCCCCCAGCCCCAGCACCTCACCCACATCAGATGATAGCACACGTGGCATGTCTGGATGAAGGCGTCCTCCTCTCAGGGCGCTCTGCTCACGGGACAGAGCTGAAAGAGAAGAGTATTGGAGCAGTTAGATGATTTATTGGAGGGAATGAGTTTTCAGAGAAGACTTTCATCAGCCTCTCAAGACTGGGGTAGTGGGATTGCAGCTCCCAGGTGATGATTCTGCTCTTCGCGTGTGTGTTTGTCCTCATTGTTTAAATGCTGGGACCCCTTTTGCTCCCCCCTCTTCCCTAAGCCCGAACCCTGCTTTGATGAAACATGGCTACGTGTTTGTTATTTCACAATATATTAATCTTTTTATTATTGTTATTATAATAAATGAACTTTACACTGTTAGAATTATTTTTACTTACAAGAATACTCTTATGGAAATCTGTCTAACAACAAAAGGAGAAATTATAGACTTTACTTTCTAGGACCGGCTTCTCCGACCTTCTCTGACACTAGTTCTGTGCATACTCTGTCAAGTCATCTAATTTCTCATATCCACAATTTTCCTAATCTTTCAGATGAACAGGTTGAAGTTGAGGATCTCTGAGTTTTCCTCCAGCTCTACTGTTCTGTGGTTTCAGCTATGTGTAATTGTAGCTTTTGTGTATGTAAGCCGGAAGTTGATACACAGTACCGCAAATAATGACAATGATAAAGTTTCCAAAATTGGACAAGCTGAATCCTTACAGGCTATGTTCCTGGTTTTGAATTTATAAACTACCTGTTGGTAAAAATCTCCTGAATGGTTTCTAAACATTTGTGTTCTTACTTCCTTCATTTTCAAAACACCATCTCTGTGATCACAAAACTATTCCCCTGAAAAGTAATCTTATTCAGCGTAGCTGGGAGCATGCAGGATTCATGCAGAGAAGTTAAGCATGCACCAATCTCGAAGGTCAGAAGTACATTTAATGGCACTCTGTAGTCCAATATTCTCGTCTTTAAAGCATTAGTAATTGCCTCAAATACGCAAGAAAGTGCCCCATGTGGGAGCTGCTGGATTTCGGCCATAAACCAGAATTTGGGAATGTGCATCTGTGGAAGCCAAAGAAGTTAGCATTGTCGGAAACACACGTGTGGTGCTACCGAATTAATGAACTGGGCATTGTGCCATTTCTGCTGAGGAAAAAAATTGTGTAAAGTTTCAGCACAATAGATGAAGGAAACTGATAAGCCGACTGGGTGTATTTTAGACATTTGAAAATAGGTGAGGAAATAGGAAGACACCCAAGTTAAAAGAAAAGTCCTGACACAGAAGGTTGAAATAGATCTTACTCAGTGCATGGCCGCCAGAAACAGGGCAATTCGGACAAACTCATCCGAAGTGATTTGTGTCTGTGGTGGTCAAAACTGCAGCATTACTTCAGTGTTCTGGGGCCCATCAGAAAGCAACTGTTCTGGATAGTTAACCTGAGCCCCTCTAGTTAACTTCTTTTAAAATTTGAAAAAGAAAATATTTAAAATTATATACTACATAGAGTTACACAGACATTTCTTTCTTACTGTAAAAAGAACGCTTCCTGATAATTTTGGAAGAAGTAAAAAATACAGAAGGAACTCATAATGGGTAGTCCCATTATCCAGGTATAACTTTTACTAAACTTTTTATGTCTTTCCAGCCTTTTTAACCCATATTTTAAATTTAGCACATACCCTGTTGTATACACATTATACAATTCAGATATACCAAGCACTGACCGGCCTTTTTGGATCTGGAGAGGCCATTAGGGACTGTTGAAGGCATACAAATCAGTGCCACAAAAGGTCACCCCTCCTTCTTCCCTTCCCCACAGCCCAGTGGCCGGTTGGTGGGCAGCCAGCTTCCCAGGGAAGGGCTGGACTCTCAGAGACACCCTTTCTGAGGTGTGTGGGCACCTTCCCTGGCCACGCCCCCGTGGGAAGTCACCTGTGCTCTTGGGGCTTTGGCACTTCCGGGCCTTGCGTGTATGTCGGTTCCTGAAACACTTTCCACCGCTTCCAATGCAGCTATGAAAATCAAGGTGGCTGAGCTTTTGCTTATTTCAATGATAGCAAAATTGATGATGAAAGAGCGAAATGTAAATGATAGGTTTTGTTTTCTAATTTACTTTGCAAAGAAAAGGTATTCATTGCTATATCGTTCTACCCAGCAGAACTTGTTGAAATCACAGGAAAGCCAAGGGGAAAATGCTTGCAAAATTTTTATAATTAGTATTTCTGGGTCAGCTGGGGTCCAGTGACGCATGTTTGGTTTGGGAGACAGTTCTCAATATTAAGAGACTGCTTCCGGGAGACAGCCCGGTGTGGCAGAACTAGAGTGAGTCTTGGAATCAAACAGGACTGGAATTAAACACTGGTTTCCCTTCACTCCACTGTATGATCTTGAGCAACTTATCTAACTTCTGTGAACATTGGCTTCCTCAACTCTTGACCACAGCTGGGGGTGCATGCCTCCCAGATGTGTAGAGAGCTTAAATGAAAACATAGATGGAGTTCTTAGCAAAGAGTTGGTGCTGGCTAGGGAGTTTGTTCCTTCCCCAGGGGTTTCTGGGAGGTGTGCAGAGAGGGTGCCGTCCACCGTTGAGGCATTCCATGATGATAATGGTATGCTAACGTTTACCCACATAAACACCTTACATAAAACCATCTATGTATGTTAACCAACAAAAAAGATTCTCATTATGTATTATGATTCGAGTTTCCCTTTTTTTACATTAACAAGATTTGGGTGAGAGAGAAAGTCACTGAATTATAAAAGATTGTTCTCCGCTCTGCTGTCAGAACATGCTTTTATATTTGTGAGTTAAAGTTTTCAGTGTATCGTTTTATTACATTCTCATCACTCCCAAGAGTTATAATGAGTGGGAGTGATGAGTAGAAATTGAGATTTGGGGGTCACTTTGTGTTTGAGTTGAAAAGATAATACACATTTGGAGAAGCAGATCATGATTTGAAATACCTGGGTAGAACATGTGTTTCTTAAGTGCTTGATATATTTCTGGAAGAAAATAATAAAGTAAATATTTTCTTCCTTTCTGCTAGTGGCGGCCGTTCTGTAGAGTGTGGTATCAGCTTCTTACTCTGCTTATGAATATATCAGGTGAAAGACTAGTAGACTTTATATTGTAATACTTGAAAAGGTGAGCCTTACTTAAATATTAAATATTAATATATAACAAAAGATTGCTTCGTAATAGTGTTGAACAGGAAAAGGAGTTGAAAATTTTTCATACAAAAAAGTTTTAAAAATTCAGTAAAATTCCTTATTTTCCACTCTAGTTTTAAACCCCCCTCACTATGTACCCTACTTTTCTAAGCTCCATATATTTCTTCTCAATAAGCTGAGTTCCCTTAAGTTTCTCTCATTTTTCTTGATGGAGTAACTTTGTTTTTGATATTAAATTCCTCCTGAAGGGAATGATAGGAGTTGCAATATGGGAAGTCCCGAGCTCAGTTCTGTCTTTAGGAATGGGTAATGGATGCTCCTTCAGAAGTGCCTCTTCCTTGAGGTACATCTTGAGTGACATCCAATATGTCACTGAACAGAGGACTCCAACTCTGCCCCTTGAGCAGAGGCAGTAGTTTACAAGGAGTATTAATAAGTACCTCATCTACTGGATGGCAGAAGGGAACAGATGGAGTCAAACCCTTATTTCCTTTTCTCCCTTAACCTTCAGGAAAGCAAGAATCAGAGTTAATGGTCTATAAGTAATATACTCTAGCTTTGTTGTTGTGTTCATTTGCCTCTTTTTTTCTCTCTTAAATTTTTAATTTATAAGTTAACAGTCTTACATTCATTCATCGATTTAGTCATCAAACATTTTTTTTCTGTGCTAGTGATAAGGGAAAGAAAAAAATGATAAATCTCACAGTCTTGGTGGAACAAAACCCTACAGTTCACCAGAGGCTGTATTCTAGAATGCCCAGACCCACCATCTGTGGAGGGAGAAGAGGCAGACCAAGCACAGCACAGGGCTGCACAAGGGATCTTTTAGTTCACCAAGCAGAGAGTTGCGGGAAAGACATTACCGGAGAGGCAGCAATGTGTGCCTTTTGTGGTAGATCACTTCAGGACTTTAAAAAAGAGTAGATGCATTGTAACCGATAATGAGAAATCAGTAAAGAAGTAAAGGTGATCACAACAATGGGGAAACGTTAAGTAATAGCTGAGGAAGTATGTGATTGAGCCCGGTGAGTGATTGTGTTGATGGGATTTCAGAAAAAAGATTTATTTGCAACAGCAGAATGGAGGAATAGTGGATAATGAATTAAGGTGAATGCCTTCTCCATAAGAGGAGAATCAACAAATACAATTCCAGGGAAGGAAAACAGGAAAAAGCTTGGCTACAAATAAGAGGTAGTGAACACTAGAATTCCACTACTTAAAGAAAAAAGTTGAAGGATGTTTACTTTTTTTTTCTTTTTAAACACCAGCTGCTTGTATGACACCATGTTACCGAGTTATTGCTTTGTAATATTCTAGAGGAAAGGGCTTTCTTAATAAGACTCCTACCCCTTATAAAACTTTGATCTCAGAACTCCTTTACATTCTTAAGACCTACTGAGGACTCCAAAAAGCTTTTGTTAATGTGGATTATATCTGTCAATGTTTATTGTATTGCCAGTTAATGGGAATGTATAAAATGTATCAACCCATGGTTGTTGGTGCCACTTCAACATGAACAGGAATCTCCAATTTGGGGTGCAGTAAAGAAGGAAACTTTATTTTGTGCAAACAGCTCAACAGTAATACTGTGAAAACAGCGCTGATGTGGAACCCCTCTGCCATGGTCTGCTCTGTTCTGTCCTACTCCACTCCACTCCACTCCGCTCCACTCCACTCCACTCCACTCCACACTGATCTACTCTGCTCTGCTCTGCTCCAGTCAGAGAAAGGTAATCTTCAGTGGAAAGTGAAGTCTGTGAGCCAGGGCAGAGCAGGTTTATATGGATAGAAGTCCCTTCCATGTTCATCATCATGCAAGTGAGGTCCCTGAGTTCTTGTAGTTTGATTGGTCCAAATGCACTATCCTGATTGGTCAGAATAGAGCCATTCTGATTGGTCAGAGCTGCACAGCTCCAGTTGGATGGGGAAAGCCTCAGTCCTATTGGTTGAAATAGGACTCTGGTAACTCCTTTATAAGGGTTGGCGCAGATGGCAGAAACACAGTGCAGGCAGGTGATTCAGTGAAGATCAGGGCAGTTTAGTGCAGAGGGAGGCTTCTCCATTAAGTTCAGTTTGCATGAGCAGCCCCTGTGCAGAAATAGCTGCTAGGTTCTGCTTCTTTTGTTTGAGCCCAGTTAGCTCCCAGGAGTTGTTCTTAGTAGGTGTCCTTTCTTTCTTTTTTTTTTTTTTTCCTTTCAGTGTTCACAAATGCAAGGAGGAATTTTTAAACTACAAGAATGTACAAACACACATTTCATTAGCTGCAGAGTGGTGGCGTCATCTTGCAGCCTATAACCTGTAGAAAACTTCGCTGTGCAATTGTGGAGGATGAGAGTGAAAAAGACAAAAATAATTTTAGTACTATTGCAAAGATAGTTTGACTTCATGGACCCACTCCTGGAAAGGTCTCAGGGCCCTCCCGGGCTCCCAGACCCCTTTGAGAACCACTCCACACCAAAGACACAGCAGCTGTTTACTCTCGAGATTCGGGGTGAGCATGCTGATGCTTTCATTCAGTGAACCATCGCTAACTTCTTTTTCTAAAGTGAATAACTAGATAAAGGGTTAAAAAATAAAGAAGGTTGAATCACATAAATTGCTTTGTGGTCCTGAATGGGAATTGCTGGTAGTTAAAAAAGAAAAAGAAAAAGAAAGGAAAACTCAACAATAACAACAAAAGAAAAAATTCAGTGGTCTGACTTTTGGATTGTTTTTAAATACATTCAATTAAATTTCTGAGTCAGTCGAATGAAGAGAATGTATATTAATCATATATCACAAGGAATTTGTTGACCCTTGGAGTAAGTGAACATGGAATGTGCGTGTACTCTCCAGACTTGGAAATACTTAAGAAATGGCCTTCCCTTGAGGTTCTAGTTTATGTGGATGTGCCCGGAGGCAAGGTTTGGATTTGGTTACTGTGGGCCTGCCATCACTTCCAGCTTTCGAGGATTTTTCCAGAGTGATAGCTCATAACGGCAACTCTGCCATACCCAGGCTGTCCTCGCTACCCTGTCTCCCCACCGCCACACAAAATATTCAGTCTGAATAGTTCAAAGGCCAAAAGAATTAAATACAAAACAGGGGCTTGGGAAGCTTATAGAAAGGGTGTTTCTGACACTAGCCACCCATTTGTTAGTAGACCTCTGACTGTGGCTGTGAATCCCATTGTCAGTGTTTCTTCAGAAGACGCACGGACGAGCCTGTCTAAAACAGGAGACACACTGTGGACTTTGTTCCCAGGGCTGGTGTCTGCCAGTCTGCCCAGTCAGCTCCCGTTGCTGTGGCTGAGATTTTTCCCAACACCACAGCGGCAGAGCGCACACATTTTCTTTTTTTGGAGAGTTTGTTATTTCAAGAAAAGCTGAGCATAGAATTGTTGGGAATCACTGCTGCTGTTTCTGACCACGGAGAGCAAATTTTCCCTACTGGTTGTTTTTCTTTCCAGCTTCCGGGGGCTTTGGTGGTAGCGGCATTTAGGCCCTGTCATTTTATTGTTTCATGGAAATCCATTTGAGTGAGACACTTGGCATCCAAATATCATTTTTGTTCAGAATGACTCCAAATGTCCAATAGTCTCACCATTGATCACTGAAATGGGAAGATTAGAAACTTTCATTTGCTTATTTTTTTTCTGCTTTAAATCCAGTCACAAGTCATTTTGCATGCCCTGAGGAGTGCAGCTGGCATCTATGACCTATCTTTTTATTTTATATAATATTGTTTTTACTCCATATACTATCAGATCGGTGATTCAAAGCTATCAAAAGAGTTCCAAATGAATTTCCTGGTGAAATATATATATTTTTAGTGGGTAAAGAATGCTCCAGATCTTCGACTCTGCTTGCACTCAGTGTGGCCTTTTTCTTAGTGGTCTGGCTGAAGAGAAAGAATGAAGACAAATAGGTAATATGTTCTGTGAAATGAGCACATTGCTTATTTCAGGATCATATATAGTTCTCTAAGTTACTGTTATTAATCTAGCATTTGCTAACATGTTCTCAAGCTCCTGTATTACTTAAAGCTTGCCCAGGGCCCCATCCCTGCACTCACTGTTGTGGCCACTCCTCTGCTTTCACGTATGGTATTCATATTACTGGCACCTAAAGCAGGTATTTTTCTACCATTCCTTAACCCTCAGAAAATGGATTGCCTCAGTTCCCTGCAGACATCTTTCTGTCCCTCCTTTCAGATAATTCCTCTCACCTAGAGTCTCCCCAGATTCCTCTCCCTGAAGGTCCAACTCCAGTTATGCTTCCTTCCTCAACCACGACGTGAGTCCACATCGATTGCCTCCCTCGGCCCCTCTGCACAAGCGCAGTCAAGGCTCTGCATTGCCACCCAGGTCTGGGTCTCTCCTCCAGGGACAGGACCACAGGCCAGCAACGACATTCTGCTGACCCCAGTGGAGGACTCAGGTGGAGCTGGGGGACCATGTTTAGAGTGTTTCCTCACACACACTGGCTTTTAAGAGTTGGTCTTAGAAGAGTTAAGTGCACACGTGTGACAGATTGGAGACAGCAGAGGAAAATGAGTGAGTGGAACCTGGGGTGCTTGGATCTAAGTCTCCTCTGTGAAGGCTCTGCTACATAATGCCCCAGATTCCTGATGAAACGACAGGCAGTTAGTCATATAATCTGAATATGTTAAAATGTTATTCTATATGTATATGTTTAGAAAAACAAGGATGTGTATCGAGCTGTCAAAAATATTTTTACTTATGTTGATAAAGAGGACATGCTCCAGGACCACACTGATACCACGGATGTTGTTGATATCTTAAGTAAGTCTTTCTCAATATTAAATAAAAGTAACGATATGAAAACTTCAAAGGTTATTATTTTAAGTAATGCTAAAGCCATACATTAGGCTATGTAGAATCTGAAATTTGAGTGTGGAAGAACGGAAATGATGCTCATATTCTCTGGCTGTCTCCAATTTCAAAATTTTTTCCATAGTAACTGCCTGTTTACTTTACACCATCACTGGACAATAAAAGATGGGGGAAGAGTCATTTTAATCCTGCTCCATTTTATAGGGATATTACTTTTGAGCTGTGTGATAAACAGAAAAGAAGCTTTATTCTGTTTGACTTTATGGGTTCGGTGTTGGTTGGTGGGTAGCCCCACCATGTTGCATCCTGTGGACATAACTGGAAAGGCAGATTGGTAATGATACCAGATGGCCTGAGCAAGCCTGGGGCTGTACCTGGAGCAGACAGGGGAGGAGATGGGACTGCAAGACGGAGATAGCTCAGTGTCTCCTGCAGGTGCAAAGGCGTTGCACAGGGGCAGTGAGAGAGGGTGGAAGGTTGGAGCTTGAGTCTTTTATGTACATATAACATCTTTCAATTTTTCTCTTTAGCTACCAAAATATTATTTACAAAGAATTCATGACTGTCCTTTAAAACACAGAATTACTTCATTCATATGTGGACTTCTGCCAGAATTTTAAGTCATATGCTGTTGAGTATTCAGCAGAGAATTCATACTTCAAAAAAATTTTGAAAGTCTAATGTTTCAGTTCCCATTGGAGCCAGGGTTTGGTTGCAACCACATTTAAGGATATAAGCAGTCTGACTCACGTTGTCCCAAAGCTGGACCAACAATCCGTGAAGTCGGTTACCGAGCATGTCATACTACTTCAGTCGTGGGATTTGTGCAGGTTTTCGCTGGCCTAAATAATAAGTGAGAAGTTGTCCCTTTTCTGAAGCAGAAAGTCCTTGTGTGAAGTCTGTAGACAGAGTGACACAGACGAATTTCTTCGGGTGTGGCAGCGGAAGCACCTTGAAACCTTTCAAACAGGGAATGCACCTCTGGGACTGTCCTACCCTGTCTGTCAGGGACTTGGGAGGCCCGAGCACAGGTCTCATCAGGTGGCCCTTAGGATTTCTGTTCCTGTGACCCGCAGCTGTCCCCTGAGCTCAGCCAGTTGGGTTTTCTTCTTCCCTGTCTCCATTTGTTTAAAAATGAGAGGTTTCAAATTGGGCAGAAGACTTGTGAGAAGAGTACAATGTGCACCAACATATTTTTTATCTAAATGTACCAGTTATGAACATTTTGCCATTTTTGCTTTGTGTCTCTTCTCATGTACAGGGTAAAGGCAAAAGTAGGTTTACGGTTGTGAGTACATGAACCATGAGAGTTTATCCTTGTACTATTATTGCTAATTGTTGTATTATTTTTCACATGAACAATGGTGAATGTACTTTTGCCCCACCTTATATACACCCATTTTTCTCCAACTTCTGTTTCTCCATAGAGAACTAGTTTTTCTCTTTTCTTCTTTTTATATGGAAGTGCATTTTGTGAAAACTTCAGATTCTAAAATGAAGTCCTGATTTTATGAGACATGAAAATACTTCTTTTTTTAAAAAAGATTTTATTTATTTATTTTCAGAGAGAGGAGAAGGGAGGGAGAAAGAGCAATGTATGGTTGCCTTTCACATGGCCCTCACTGGGGACCTGGCCTGCAACCCAGGCATGTGCCCTGACTGGGAATCAAACTGGGACCCTCTGGTTCCCAGCCCGCGCTCAATCCACTGAGCTACACCAGCTGGGGCTGAAAATACTTCTTGATTTATCCTCTCCTTAATTCTTTAAAGGTTTTTAAAATTAAATTTATTGAAGTGACATTGGTTAATAAAATTATATAGGTTTCGTGCGTACAATTCTATGATACGTCTCCTGCATGTTGCATTGCGTGTTTACCAGACCAACTCAAATCTCCTTCCATCACCATCTGTTCAACCCCTTACCCTTTATTAATCCCCTTTCCCTCTGGGAACCACCATACTGTTGTCTGTGTCTGTGAGTTCTTGTTTGTCTATTTGTTCCTTTGTTGTTTTCTTGTACTTAATCTTTAATT
The DNA here is from genome assembly GCA_004026765.1 of Micronycteris hirsuta. Classification (NCBI taxonomy): domain Eukaryota; kingdom Metazoa; phylum Chordata; class Mammalia; order Chiroptera; family Phyllostomidae; genus Micronycteris; species Micronycteris hirsuta. The sequence continues at coordinate 98,379 of PVJI01002664.1, read as the reverse complement.
TTAAAAGTAATTTCAGTTACCAGGGGTTTTTTTCTTCTTACTCATTCTCCTTTTTCTATGTTATTCACTTCTTGTTTTGTGGGTATATTTTCTTGACTGTCTTGGGATATTGCAAGTTCTTTTCTATTGCCTGTTTTGTTTGTATTTCCTCCAGGGCCATTTTTCTCCCACTTATTTATCTTGATTTTACTTCTTGTTGGAGGTTTTCCTCATTTGTCCTGATTATCCCTTCATAATTAAGAGCAAGGTCATTAAGTAGCTGCCTTGTGACTCTCTGTGTGGACTTTATGAGGAGTCTTTTTCTCTGAGGCCTTACAATTCCTTTACAGAAGATTTCTACAAATTTCTTTTGGCAGGGACAGGGTCTGGGATGATGGAGAGAAGGATAACTTTTAGATAACTTCATTTCCCAGCCCCACAGCTCCCTCTCATCCTTCGTCCTGCAGGGAATCTCAAGGGTTTTGAAGTTCTGCAAGATCAGTTGGGTCCTTTATGGATTTCCACATTGTAGATGATTCTGTCATGTTTCATTATCACCCTTCCATCTCCTTTCTGATTTTTGGAGACTTGCTTGAATCTCTTACCTTCTCAAGCGCCTTGCATATTTAAAAATGTTGTAGCCCTGGCTGGTGTGGCTCAGTGGATTGAGTGCCTGACTGCAAACCAAAGAGTCGCCAGTTCGATTCCCAGTCAGGGCACATGCCTGGGTTGCAGGCCAGGCCCCCAGTAGGGGGCACACGGGAGGCAACCACACATTGATGTTTCTCTCCCTCTCTTTCTCCCTCCCTTTCCCTCTGTTAATAAATAAATAAAATCTTTTTAAAAATGTTGTAAATTTATGCCATTTTAATCTTTTAACTCTCATTTTAGTGGGGTTGATTGAGGGAGAGAAGTTCAACTGTGTAGTCAATCAGAGGTCACAGTATTGTTTTCTACACCTGTGTTTTGAATTGTTATCAGATAATATTTTATTACACTGTTCATTTTACAGTCAAATATGGGTTGGCCTGCCAACTTAACCTTCATCTGTGTGAGAATTAATTGAAACCCAGGCTGCTAGGACCATATTTCTGTTCTACATTTTAACAATATTCCTTCTACTTTCCTTTTCTTTATTTTCTCCTCTTAGTATATAGAGGGTTCTGTACTGTCCATGGTTTTGGGCATCCACTGGGAGTCTGAAATGTATCCCTCACAGATAAAGGGGAACTGCTATATATATATATAGTGTATATATATATATAGATAGATAGATATAGATATATCTGTTCTACAAGAAGAGAGAGAAATTGGGTGTTTGGGGTATCTGTGCTCAGCTCCTTAGGAAGACTTATGTCTTATTGATGTTCCAGGCTTCTTCATGAAATTTTAAAATAAATCAAGCTGTTAATGCACAGATTTTTTCACTCTGACTTTTCTCTTGAGCAAACAACAAAATAAATAGTTTCTGTGTTTCATTGTCAGTTGTCAGAAAGTCTCTGTCATTCCCATGCCAATTTCTTTAGGCTCTACTCACATTTTTATTAAACAGCAAGTTTTTTTGAGCAACACATACCCAAATGGTAAGTTTTGAGGCTCCTATGATAAAAAAGTTATTAAAAAAGCTGTAGGCTTCAGCTCTCTTTAACTGAAGGTAACTTTGTAAGCCTTTCTACAAGCCATGAGGCCTCCCAAATAAATTCCTAGTGGTAGCATGTCACACGGAAGTTGAAGATCCATCAATCCCACTTGTGTGTGAATGTGGGACAATGACTTGAATATGAGTCCATGCAGGCACTAAGCACCATCCCCTTCTAAGTGCTCGTGGAAGAAATCTTCTCCAGACTCATCTTGTGGAACCTGGAACATATTTGCAGTTATAAGAAAACATCTTTCAGGGGTGCCCACCCCGTGGCCCGCAGGCCACACGCAGCCCAGGATGGCTGTGAATGAGGCCCAACACAAAATCATAAATTTACTTAAAACATTATGAGATTTTTTTTGTGATTATGTGTCACAATATGTTTAATGTGTGGCCCAGGACAACTTTGCTTCTTCTGTGGCGCAGAGATGCCAAAGTTTGGACAGCCCTGAAAGTGGTGGCCCACGCCAGACTGTGATGGTCTTTCCAGTTAGAACACTTTCTTTGGGATAAGAGAGTCTCTTGAAGTACAGGTCATGCTATTGTACGTATTAAACCAAAATGCAATGGGAAATAGGGGAATGGTTGAAAGGGAAGCCATGACTATCAAACCAAACTACATATAATTCTGTGCACTACAAGCTACCCTTGTCCTGTGGTCTAGCACTCAAATTTGACTTCCACAAATAGATACCGGCGACCCCTCTCAGAGATGTCTTTCTATGACGGCAGGTTAGACCTTGACGGTGGGCATCCAAGACCACATGTGTGGACCTGAAAGGGAAGAGGAACTCATTGGACTTCTAAAAAGGGATTACTGCTAATAAAAATCCAAATGAGTCCCTGGAAAAGTACTTTTCCTATGTATTTACTCATTGATCATACACAGTTCTGCCTGCCACAGGATGGCACTGTGCAAGATGTCGTGGGCAGCTTATGCCCTCAGTCACTGCCCTCCTGGGCACTGGCAGGCTAGTGCTATAGGTAAGGTAGGTTTTGAAAACAACTTTAATAGAGTACAAATATAATATGCTATTATAATATATGTAATATATTATGATAATATGTTATGGTTAAGTTGTCAGGCCAACTTGTATGCAAATATAATATAATATTATCTATAGTGCAACTATATAATCACTTTAATACAGTGCAAAATGAGACATATTTAAATTGGTGAATAGGATCCTATATGTTACCTCTGTTTCTCAAAGTTATGTAAATAATTATAAACTGATTTTTTATAAGATTTGGCAACATTAAAAATACAACTTTTAAAAATCTTTAATAGAGACTTTCAGCTTATGAGCATGATACAGGTATAGTTAAAATACACTGTTGTTTTCATTAATTGTTCACTATCACTTAGGATCCAAACATATGTGCTGCGCATAAATGCAAACAAATTGTAGGGAAAGCACAGTGTAATCTTGAGTCACCACTCTGATTCCCTTGAACTTCTCAGAGTCTTTCCTAGTTTCTTGTTTTTATTCTAACCTGAGCAGTTAGTCTTAAAGTCATTCTTTAAAAAAACTAACAACATGGACAACAGTGTGGTGATTGCTGGGGGCAGGGAGGTATTAGGGGGCTAAATGGTATTATAAAAAAATACAATAAAGATTAAATTTTTAAAAATAACACCAAAGAATTCTTAGAGCTCAAACTGCTGCCAAATCTAAAAGACTGGAGTGCATTTTGTGAATAAATAGCCTGTAATTTCATTTCTACTACTTGCTTTTAAATTCTTTGTTATCTTTGACTGGGAATTTTTTTCCAGAGCATTCATGATTTCCAGTAGGGACACAGGATTATGGCAGGTATTCCTGAGTGTACAAGTTAACACTAGCTGCTAAAACAAACACTAAAATAAACCCTTAGATGGCTCGTATATGGCAGTAGTTTATTTCTGGCTTTTGGAAGGTCCAAAACAGGTGTTCCTTTTAAGAAGAGCAGCTTTCCTTCAAGAAGTGATTCATGGAGTTGGAGTCCTTCCATTCTGTGAGTCTGCCACTTTTAAATTGCACCTTGCAGTGCTCGTCTGCATCCAGCCAGTGGAAGAGAAAGGATTTGGATGGGGGAGAGAGACGCCACATCGGTCAGATATTATGGCCAGGAGTGGAAGGACTGTATGTCACTTCCATTCACATTTGATTGGCTAGAAAGTGGGTCTGTGTTTAACAACAAAGACAGACACAGGGTACCGTAGCCTGCTGTGTTTCAGGTTTTGGAACACCTAACCAATCTCTGTCTCACCAACTTTTGTGTGTTTTCAGGCTGTGTAGACAAAAGTGGATGACTTTGAAGGCTTTGGTATTAATTCACTGGTGGCTGTCACCTCAAACTTTCTCTTTCCTTGGAATTTAGGTATGTGTGGTAAAAGTATGCTGCCTTCCATGATAAAAATAGAATTTAAGACAAGTGAGGTTGTGCTCAAGGAGAATCTTTTGCTGGTGCAGGTCCTTCAGTCAATATTTGCCAGTAGTACTTCACTTTGATGCTGTGGGGAGGAACTGGAGGGTATTCTGAGGGCAGCTGGCAGTGCCTGGAACTGATTGTGGTGTCTCTTCCCAGCTCTGAGTTTATTGACAGTGTTTTGGTAGTCTGAAATTGGTCATGGAGATAGTATCCACACCGCAGAAATGGGCAAGCTCGAGGGGCCTTTCCTCTAGAGACCCAGTTGTTAAACATTTATCATCACTCCATTGAATACTTCTCTTATTTTCCCATGGTTCATGGTTTGAGATGGCTGGAATGGCTAAAGGAAACTTTATCAAAGACTGGGAGGGAGCAAAATCAACACACAAGTGAACAAAGTAAGCAAACTCAGGGTAAAAGCAAGAAAGCCATCTGGCTTCTTCCCTTGCAGCCTGAGGACAGCCACATCAGGGGTTGTTCCTTCCCAGCTCCTCAATTCTCTCCATGCACGGGGTGCCATTTTAGGACAGCTCCTTAGCAATTCACAGCTGAAAAACGCTAGCCCATGACTGAGGTGTGGAAGTCCTGCTAAAGGTCTGGCGTCTGGGTCCTGTACTTCCCCAGAGGTTGACAGTGCAGTTGTCTTCTCTGTCAGTGAAGCCCCTAATGCTCACATCTTGCCCTGCAGACCCCTAGCAGGAGGACGTTGGCAATCCCAACACCAGTCATGGCTCCAGTAGCATGGGATGGGGCAAAGGCAAGGCCAGTTCTGTAAGTGACTCATGTGTTTGCATGGCAACTGGGGTTGAGCCAAGGGAACTAGTTTGTTTTTTCTCTCCTCTTGCTGTTATCATGCAGTATCCTTATATCATTTGGACTGTGATATATATATATGGAGAGAGAGAGATTGGCGGGAGGAGAGGGAGAGAGGTAGGGGTGTCTTACTGAGAAGATGGATGTTTTTAGAGAAGTTACTAGGCATTCTCTCTTTGGCCTCTTTCCTTTGTGTGTTGACAGACACTCTTTAGTGCATTCTATATATATTCCATCTCCATGTCGATGGGGAAGTGGTCTCAAAGAGGAAGATGTAGTACTATCTTCTAGCTCTTTCCTAGGGGGTTCAGTTTTCATTAAAAATTCACTCCAATTTAATAATCAAACAGTGTTTTAAATAACAGTGGGTGCAAGGGAGTACTGCCATGACCCACTTGCCTCCATCCCTCAAAGAGCTGAGAATTTGGTGGGTGTCCAGACCAACTGTGGCAGTACCTGAGTAGCTCCTTCCAAACTTGGAAAGATGGGATTAGCTAAGAAGAAATAATGATCCCCGTAGTTTCCATGCAGGTGTTGAACTGCTCAAAGTGAATATGAATTTGAGTATATTTTCTATTAAGATGAAAGAATCAGTGTAGATGATTGATCTCATAGATGAAGGAGAAGTCAAAATCTTCCTAGATATTAGGTATTCCTGAACTTCTCTGAAACATATTTTAGGTTAACAAAAGAAAATCTTCTTGGCCCTTAGTTTAGAGGAGTTTCTTCAGCTGCCCCTTCCTTTAAATGTTTTCCCTCCAACCTTAACAAGAGGGAGAAAAGTCCATTCCAACAGTGATTGTCAGGATGTCACTCCTCTTGGAGGATGAAGGAAGGCGGGACCCCAATCTCTGCTGCATAGACCATGTTGTGGGCTTTCACGTAGGGAGCTCTTGAAAGAATGCCAGCTGTGGACATGGTGTGTGGAGTGACTATTTCATAATAAGAGAGAAAGCACATTTTGAGACGGCCAAAAAAAATGTGCCATTGTAACCATGTTCCATTTTCAGTGGTACCACTGAATCAAAGTTTTCCAAGGAAATTAAATATTGAGGCGGAGAGGGAGACATTGTGTGATGTATGGGAGCTGAAATACTAAACACGCCAGTATAGCATCAATATATAATTTGTATGGCTACAAATATTATTGGCATAAATAATTCGTGCTGTTGCTTTTTTATTCACTTGATTAACGGCATCTTTGTCATCTTTATCAGTCATGATGCCATTGCAATCTTCTGTATTGTGTTTAAAGAATACTCGGGGAAATGTTTCAATTGTGTGTGTGGATGATATAATGTATGCATTCATTTAGTCAGATGAAATGAAATAGAGAGTATTTAATATGCATGTCTGTATTACACTAGATTCACTCTAAATAAATTACAGACAGTATTACTCTTTCAGTGTAAGATTTATTTTTCAAGTAGCCAAAAGGTAGTCATTTTGTACTTTAATTGCAGTTTTTTTCAGGCTTTTCAAAAGAGCTTGGAATAATCCTGAACATTTTTGTTGAGATGTCCATAGGCAATCTTCAGTAACTTGAGTGAGCTGTATCAAATGTGAGTTGTTTACTCTGAAAAAGAAAGTAAAATAGGTTTTCTATTCATGAACTAATGTACTTCTGGAAAGTGTACATTGTTGGGACATGGCCATACTTTTGTTGTGTTCCTATCATTCCATGTATCAGCCTTTGGGTGGCTTCTGCAGCCCTTTCTCCGAGCCGTCAGCTGCAGCGGTCGCTGGCATAGTGCACTGTGTCCCCTTCCTGCTCTCCTCACTCAGTCCAGTCCTCCATCCTACTCGTTGGAGCTTCTAGCTTCGGCCCGTCCAGTGCCTCCTCCTGCAGCACAGCATCCAGGTCTTCTCACTGCAATTGCCTTTCCCCTTACCATCTCTAAAAAATAAAATAAATAAATAAAAGTCAAAATCCAGTTCCTTCCCACAGCTGGTCTCTGCTAAGGTTAGATCTCATGGGGCAGTTGAAGTGATTTACGTTCAGGTTTGGATGACTGGTGTCAGAGAAAAACAGACCTGCACAGCGAGTAGTTACAGCAGGAACAACATGATATTCAGGACCATTGCAGTAGGGGAAAGAGGTCTTGGTCTGGTACTAGGCTCAACTCCAAGTGTAGCAAGAACAAGTGGGGATCCATAGACAAGGAGCGGGGACAGGAGAGGGGTCGTTGGGTGAAAATTTACTCAAAAGGTAGGGTAATTCTTGCTAACTGACCCAATGGGACTGTTGCTGAAGGCAATCCAGGGTGATTGGATATTACCCTGGGGGGATGATGGGAGGTGAGGAAGGTGATCAGATATCCAGGAGGGGGATTCTGGCTAAACCAACGTCACAGGATTCTTGCTAAAATTGGATGATGTAAAGATAGACATGGAAGTCCAAACATTAAGGCCTAGCTGGGAAAAGGATGCACAGTTTAATCAACAAGAGACTCTGTCATCGGTAAGCATGATATCCTAAGAGGAGGGGTTGTATTTCAAATGAGAAGCAAGCCAGTTTCAAATCAGGCTGAAGTGGGAGTCAGTCTTCTGAGGACTCCTCAGAATGCATCCCAACTGTAATGCGGTGCAGTGGGAGGGCCATGTTAGGGTTTTTTGATGAGGAGGGAAAGGGGAGCTCCGGGTTCAGGGCCATCGTGAAAGTTGGGAATTGGCAGGGGGCAGCCGTGCAGTCTGTGTCTATCTTGTGTGCAGTTTAACCCTCATCCCCTAGCACAGAGCTTGGCGTAAGTGGGTGGGAACTCAGTCCATGTGTTAGATGAGTGAATACATTTCACAGATGAGGGGAACTGGCACACAGAGAGGTTGGAGACTTTGATCTTCTTCACACATCGTGAAAAATTGCCCATATTTTCCCTGCCCTTTTCAAAGATTTTGGTCAGTAGATAATTGTTAATACTTTCCTTATGGATGGCACTATAACTTATCCATATGAGGAGATATTATTAGTAGGTCGATTGCTGTATAAGGATTTAGTCTTTGGAATCAAAAGGATGAAGACCAAACATTTTACTTCTACACTAGTACATTGTAGTCCAGAACTTGCATTGAAAGGAATAATGTTTGAACTCATTACCAACTCCAAAGATTGGGACATCCAGATTGTGAACATGTAGCCAACGGAGAAAGGGATACATTAGACCTGGAAGTATCTGATTTCTGACTTCAGACTCCCTCCCATGTCCCTTTCCTAAGTTAAGTGTACTTCCTTTCCTGGATCTTAATTTTCTATGGAAGATACTGTCCCCTCACTTTCTCTCAGAACCTGCTGAGCCAGGACTTCTGTGGTACTGTATTGCACCGAGCCAGGAGAAGAGAGAGCCCCCACACCAGCAGCTTTGGCTGACTTTCTGAGAACGTTTTGGCTCCTCTAAGCAAGTTTCAATTCTATACTTACCAACTCTTTGCCAGTGACTTACCCCTGCACGGAGGACGAACAAGACTGTAACACCAAGAGGGTCTCATCACAGACTTTTTACATTTATACCCCAATAATATTTTTCTCCTAATCTTTACAAATTAAAAAAAAATAAATTTGCATCCCAGGAACTATAACATGGACTTATTTGTGCCAGCTTCTCATCACTGGAAAAATTCTAGTAAACCTGAAAATGCCATTCACTGTGTCTAGACTTGTCGTTATAGGAGAGGCGTTTTAAACGGCAATCTGAGAGCGAAATGTTTTTGGATTATACACCGGCCAGGCTGTTCTGAACAGACTCTGAGTGAGAATAGTCAAATATGATAATCGTCTGCTTTGGAGAACAGAAGGAAACCAGTTTAACTTAAGCTGGATTGATTTTTCAACTTGGACGACACTGGCTTCTCGTTTCTCAAAGGTCAGAGGAAGGAAGTGTTTTCAAGGCATTCAATGATTTTTTTCAAGTTGTTTTTTTCCCTCCAATTTCTATTTGGTTCCCTTTGTGTAAAATGTACTCTTTTCCTGCTAAGACCCAAGTTTTCCCATGTAGGCATCCAGATTTCACAACTCAGTTGGATTAGACACTTGGCAAATCTCACCAAGTGCGGTAGAGCAGGGCCGCATTCTGCACCAGCAGGCGGCCATCCTAACGAGACCTGAGAACCCTAACGAGACGGTTCACATAAGGAGGAGCCCCGCTCTGTTCTGTGTGTTTGGGTGACAGAGCCTTGGGGGCAGCCTCAGTAAAGCTCCTCCCTTCCCACTCTGGGAGGGGATGAAAGGAAACAGAGAGGAAGATGCTTCCAGAAACAAGTTTTCGTTTTGTTTGTTTGTTTGTTCGTTTTAATGCTCTCAAGTATTAGGTGTAGGAGTTTTGAAACATTTCAAAGCATTTATGAATCCTTTATCTCCTGAGCGGTTACCCACTGGGAAGGATGGTAAACTGACAGTTCCTGGAACCTTTAGCAGCTTAGGTTATTTGTGCGTTTTGTTTCACTTTGGAAATTCACATCCATGGTCCTTTGTCAACAGTGATCTGATTTGTGGAATAGGAACCCCCTTCTTTTCCTCCCCTTTCCCGTTCTCCTTTCTATTATCCTCCCTCCATTCTTTCTTCCTCCTGCCCTTTCCCCATCCATCTCTTTTCCCCCTTCTTCCTTTCTTAACTTCCTTTTTCTCAGCTCTGACAGCTCTCTGGGCTCCAGCTCCATTTGCATCTGCCATCTCTTGTTTCTAGACTGCATTTGGAGGTATGCCCAATCTGGATGCCTGCATAGAAAAGCCAGGGTCTTAGCAGGAAAGGGGTATATTTCACACAAAGGAAACCAAATAGAAATTTAGGGGAAAAAACTTGAAAAAAATTATAGAATGCCTTGAAACCACTCTCTTCCTCTGGCCTTTGAAAAGAGAAGCAGCCAGTGTCTTTCAAGTTGAAAAATCTGTCCAGCTGCATTTGGAGGTATGCTTCACGTGTGTCTAAATTTGAACTTGCACGACACACTGGCTGCTTCTGAAGGCCCCCAGGAGTTGCGGGGTTACCAAGCAGGCAGTTGTAGATCCTCATCTGTCGTTCTTGTCCTCTTCATGACTTTAAAGCAAACACTAGTGATTCAGGCCAGGCCTTCTTAGGACTTGACGATCTTCCAGTCTCTTTTTAAGATCCCCCTTTTCTCCTGTGTTCCAGTTAACTTTGATTAGATTAATGTTGGCATTCACAAAAATGAATCACGTTATGAGGATGATTTTAATTACCATTTTCTTGCAACCTCTAACCATTCTTGCATATGTATTGATTGTGAGCATCTGCTTGGATTGCAAATGCAAAGAAATGAAACACTTGAAGAATGGCATTCTTCCAATTTTTTTCCCCACTAGACAGTTTTAAAATCTGTGTCTCTACCAGAGCAAATGCAGGTCTGACACCACACAGTTCATGGAAATACCTGTTGTGTCAGTAAAGACAAAAGAACCAAGGTGAACTGAGGATGCTCTTCTTGCCTGTGGCTTTTCTGAGAAGTCAGTATAGGTTTTGAAAGTGAACATCCACAGACCTCATTAAGCCGAACAATGTGATTATCTGCTTAGAAATCCTAACCAAATTCTTCCAGATTCTCTTTTCTTATTTGAGATTTTTTTGGTATTTGATTCTTTAAATGGCAAGCAGATGTGCCAATTTTCTTGGATTCTGTCATTTACCCAGCTTTTTTTCCCCCTGGAAAATACCCTTTATGCACCCTTTTGTAGTTCTTGGTGCCTGTGTTTGGAGAGAACCAGTTTCACTTGCACATTCTCAAGTGGCATGAGGAAGAGCGGCAGGACCCTCCCTCCTCCAGTGAGTGTTTACCGGGCGCACGTTCTGTGTGCCATGCTGTGCGAAACACTTACCAGATTCCAGTCCTCACAGAACTTCTGGCCCAGTGTTCAGTAAGGTAAGAAACTGTTCTCAGCAGTTGGCAGCCCACAGTGCCTCATTGAGAGCCTCTGAAGGGAACCCCACCTCCACTCCCAAGAGTATCTCCCCTCCCTCATGGCAGAGGTCTGAAGTATTGTGGATGAGCTTGGGGAACATTCCACAGCATTTCGGGGCCTCCATTTCTTACCCTGTATATTGAGTTAATCTAAATGTGTAGCCAAGATCTCCTTGGTCTCTAATATGCCAGACTGGAGCTTCACACCTGCGTTAGGGGACTACCCCTTTTAAAACATACAATTGCACCGAAAGCTACGCTCATTCATTTATTGCACAGTATGAGCTAGTTTGTGGGATCTCTTTAATTTGAGAGCCTCCTGAGGTGAGATATGCATGGGGGATGGAAGGCATGAGGCAAGTAGGGATGGGGAGCCTGGAGGAAGGGAGGAGGAACACTGCTGCAGACAAGCTCCCTTCTGCTTCACAATTCTCCCAAATGCTAATAAGCGCTCCGGAACTTCTCAGCACTGAAACTCTCGTGTTCCCCCAGGGGGCAGGCCTCCTCTCATGCCTCCCACCAGGCCCTCTTCTTCAAGTCTCCATTTAAGGGATGCTTCCATCAAGAAGCCCTCCCCACACCTCTCGCTCCAGGACAAGGTGAGGGCGCTTGTTAAGCCTTCCATAATTCCTTGGGGTTTCTTCTAGTAATTGCTCTTATCAGAAATATTGTAATATCTTTTTACCTCTCTATGGCCTTCACTGTAATGTTCATTCCCTCAGGAAAGAAATTGTGCTTTTTAGACATCATTGCATATAGGCATTGCCCATTCAATACCAGATGCTCCATACATATTTTTGAATGGATAAATGAATAAGTGGAGGTTTAAAAAATTAACATTATTGAAATTATTTTTAAATCATTGGAATTTGAAAGCCCTACCCTCCCGCCCCCCCTTTCCCCCTCAGAACTGTTCATTTCTAATAAGAGTTACAATCTGGCATGGTCAATGTAAACATTATATTTCTCCTAACTAATGCCCTGCATCTTAGTTCATTAAAAAAAAACCTTGAAAGCCTTTAGGCACACAAATACCATTTCATATCTCTTTATGAACAAAACCTCTTTAAGTCTCTGATCCACCTGGTACTCACTCTGCTACCTAGAATTATGCTTAAATATGTCTCTATGAGAATCCCACACTTTTTTGAGCTAGAAAGTACTTTAAAACTTATGTAGCAAACTCACTTATTTTTAAGTATAGGAATAGCAATGGTGGCTTCTAGAGGTAACAGAGGTTGTGAATTGAAAGGCTTTCAGATTGCTTTTAGGCTGGCTCACCTGGATCATCAACATGGCTGCTAAAGTCACAGGTGAGGTTATGATATTGTCCAGTAACATAAGAAGGGCTGTCTCTTCCTGGGGGTGTTTCATCAGCAAGCACACTTTTCCCAGAAGTCCTCCCAGAACTGATTTCACCTGCTATCTCTTGGCCAGAATGGGTTACACCCACCCCAATCCAGTCACTTGCAAGAGGGCTAGGATTGCCAAGATAGGTCAGAATCTATACCTGAACTTGGAATAGTGTCATTTCATTGAGGGGTAGGTATGCAAACAAAATTTATATTTACTTATCCAGGAAGAAGGGGAAAATAATTTGGGGGAGATAGGCTACTCCCTAATTAGTAATAGACCTTGAACTTGAATGCCTTTGTAATTCTCCATTGGTCTATTACTATAACTACTTTCCACAGTGTTTCAACCACAGGGCTTTTGCAAACGCTACTCATGTTGGAAAGCCAGGAGAAATTATTTCCAGTTTAGGAATGAGTGGCTTCATTTCTCACTTGTTGATTCTGCTCTGAATGCCTGAGAGAGTTGCTTCCAATATTGATCTTTCATCTTCCAGAGTATTTTTAAGAGTTGTGTTAGGCTTTTTTACTTATGGGCTTTTCGGGGGGGCAGGTACGTCAAGCAGATAAATTGAGATGTGGAATGCCAGGTTTGTTCTTTCTGTCAATGTCTAGATGAAAGTGATAAAGAATGGCATTCAGGCTCATCTCGGAGAGGAGGCTGGGTGGGCTGTAATGGGAGGGGGACATGAGGAAGGCAGTCAGAAGCTAAATCGGGTTGTTTTATTAAAAGGTCAGTGAAATCAAACAGAGCAGATGGTTTTTACAAACAGAACTAAGAAAAGGCAAACCTAGGTCTGTCTCCCCTCTCACTAGGATGTCTAATGAGCACAGTCATGGCCAGTCCCCTGGAGAGGTGGATGGTGAGACCACGGTCCGCGCCTTGCTCCCAGTGCCTCCAGAATGGTCCACCACTGGCCCCCTGCTGCTGGGTTAGCACTAAAGAGGTCATAAACCGGAGGATTCCAATTTGGAGCTGGTTGTTCATGTGACCTGACATCTTATCATCCAAGAATTAGCTCAAATATTACCTCTTTGGAGAGGTTTTCTCCTCCCCAAACCAATGTAAAATTTTGTGTCTACTGCCCCCAAACTACCCTGCTGTAGTGATTTGATACCCATTTCATTTTCTGAATACCACAGACCTTGATCTGGAATGAGCTTCATTTGGGCATTTATTCATCTGTCTTCATTAGAACAGGAACCTTTTCTGCCTTACCTGTTGCTGTAACTTGCTCATCTAGAGCAACGACTCATAGAGTAGGTGCTCAACTGTCAAATGGATGATTCCTATTTTATGAGGAAGCCATACTTTATACAAGGAAGACAGGAAATTACACTCTATTTCTTTACCCTTGGTATTATCACATGGCCACTTGGCCTGATTTTAGCAGAAAATAGTATTTATGATTGATATTTAATGGGAGGGAGAAGCATGTAAAAAAATAATGTGCAGATAATCGTGATTAAAATTACGCACAAGGAAACAATTGATTCTTCCTAGGAAGAAAGGTAAGGGAGACTTGTACACAAAAAATAATGCTTGTGCTGGATCATGAAATATATTTGGCTGTTCACCAGGTGAAAACTAAGGGAAAGCAATCCTGGCAGGGAAATCAGCACAAGCAGCGGTATAGAGATATGGCATCACCTGGAATGGCGGGAGAAATGCCGTAGTCCCAAATAGACAGAGAGTAGCCTCATATAGGTGAAAGTGGGGACAGGGGACATGGTATCAAAGCTGAGACTAGAGAGTCAGGCAAAGGCCTTATGGGGAGGGTTTTGTATATTACACTAAGGAGTTTGGCTTTTATCCACAAAATAGATATGAATAAATATGAAATACTATCAGGAAATTTTAAACTAGGAAATGTAGGTATCAGAGTTGTGTCTTAGAGACATCATTTATGAAAATGTACTGATTAGATAAGAGTAGAGCTGGCTTGATTCGTGGCTTCTCACACAGCCCTGTGTTCATTTATGCGACATCATTCATCTGGCAGGAGGTTTCTAATGGCAGTTGTCCTCCCCTCCCCGCCGTTCCCCTCTCCCCTCCTTTTCTTTCCTTTCCAAGTCAGTGCCTTTCATAAAGGCCTAAATATGGAATTTATAAATGACACAAAAGTCATAGAGATCACTAATCTATGGATTAATACAATCAAAATTATTTTGCTGGGGTAGAAGCAATATGAAGCAAGGTGACATTGCATAGGGACAAATGTAACACCCTGAAATAAACTGAGCAAGTCAGGAGAGGAAGAGAGGCAACCTAGCAAGCAACTCTTTTGAAAAATGTCTGGGCGTCGTTCCACTGCAAGGAGTGAATAGCCCCGCCTCCTTCTGCCCGGCACTAAGGTCGCGCTGGCATCTCCAAATCTTCACAGAGACATTGACCGTGTGGGGGTACTTCCAGTGGAAGAGAAGAGCCAATGTGAAGACTCTGGGATCCATGTGATATATGAGTAGTCGTTACAGAAGCTAGGGATCATTATCTGGGAAAAAGATGTCTTGGTGAAACATGAAATCAATTTCTAAATGTTTGAAAAACACTCATGTGTAAGAGAATTTGGAGGAGTTAGGATGATTTAACAAGTGAATAGAAATGCACCAAGAGTCTGCTATGTGTCAGGTATTCTGCTGTGGAGATTGATAAGGATGGTTCCCTGTTGTTAAGGCACCTGCTGTCTGTTTGTGTTTGTTGGATGAGTGCAAGTGTGTTTTAGTGTAACAGCTAAAGGGGGAGAGCTACGAGAACATGGGAGTGGACAAATAATGGGGCTACGTTACAAAGGAGACCTTATGGTCATGATCAGGTGTAATTTCAAATCTCTCATGTCTGCTAGATTTCCTGAATTAAGCTTCCTTTGTATGCATTCTTTGGAATATAGTTGTATTCGGAAGAGTACTGGATTCAGAAAAAGGAGCTCTGGGGTGGGAAGTTGGGTCCTGTCACCAACTAATGTGACCCTGTTAAGACACTTGTAGTGTCTGAGCCTCAGCCTTGTAAGTAACATCCTGTGCTGATTGGGAGGGTCCCCTGTTAGTGACCTCCCCAGTCCCTTATTGCTGGATAGTTGCTAATTCAGAATCGCCATATATGGTTGTGGATGGTGATGGAGGAAACACTATTATTTATGGTCTAAGATTTTATTAGCATTTGCTACAGAAATAAAATTATACATTGGCTATATTTCTAGTCCTATGTTGTATGCATGAGGTTATATGGAATTCTCTGTTAGTTTTGAGTGTTGCCTTGAGAAAAGCTATGTTTATTCAATATTCAAACATCGAATGCCTCTGGTGTGAGCATACTTATTTGCATGTAATGAGTTGAGAAAAAGGATTCATTTACTTTAAAGTAATTGGGTCATGTGAATAATATATTCTCATGTTTGCCTAGAATAACTATGTTCTCCTCATCACACCTAAAACTTTAAAAAAAAGATAGACCACAATAAAAACAAATATATGAGCATTGGTAGAGTTGGTACACAGAATAAATGAGCTAACTTCTTTAGCATTTCCCTAAAATGTACTTGCCACTGTTCTGAATCCTTCATATGTGCTGCTCAGTTCATAAATTAGGCCCTAAGATATAAGTGCAGGTGACGGTCTGCGGTTTGTTGAAGGGGAAGAACTTCCCAAGTCCCGTGGCTTAGTAACTGGTAGACCAAGGATTTGAACCCAAAACTGGGACTTCAGAGCCTTTGTTTCTTTTGTTCTAATCAGGAAAGTTTTAGGGGTACAACTGGGAAGACAAAGGCTGCAGCTGAACCTACTGGGGACTCTTGAGGTTTACAATGTAGTGAAAACAGCCAGCAGGATTATATTTCAGAATCTTACCATTTCGTGTCTAGCTGTCTTTTGAATTAACACCCTTTCAAAGAGAGAAATAGATGAATAGATATAATGATAGACAGATGACACACACATGGATGGATTTGTGTGTGGATGGACAGATTGACAGAAACTTGCATTAGCAGTTATGGAACTTGAAGTCAAAGTTAAAATTATAAATGCTAAGTTACCAAGCTCCCTGCTGTCATTGCATCTCATCAGCATTGGATAGATGGCAGTTTGTGAAAAGGATTTATCATCTTTTTTGGTGTGGCATATATGCATCCGTGAAACAGTCTTACCAAGATGTTTTTATTTAGATCCATCAGTCTCCTCCCTACTCCTTTGTGAAACAGGGAAGGTTAAAGGTCAGGCTGGTAATCTCCAGCCACAGCTTCTCTCCCAGTGGCAGTGTTGAGGGAAATGATGGTAAAGCCTAATGAAGAAAGGACTTTCCATCCATTCTTATTTAAATCTTGCAGCAGCCGGAAGTGGCTAGGTATAGCGTTGGTTAACAAAGATCAAACAGGCTGCATCTAGACACGCTCTGGTGGGCTGAGAGACACTGGATGGGGGTCCTGAAGGCCAGGGCTCTGCTTCCTCTCCCGCAATATTAAGTGGACTGACTGTGTCTTTCTCACGGATGAGTCTTTAGCACTTAACTTAGACAGAGAAAGATAGCAAAACAGACGAAGTCATTATGAAATATGACTCAGAAGCTTTTAAATAATCTATTATTAGTGGTTCTTGATTTTTATTAAATACTTGCTATAAAAATAAACCCTTGGTCTAGGAAAAGATGTGAAAATAAATATCTGCGCTATTTCAGCAGTAAAACCCTAGTTATCTGGTGAGAAATGATTCGGTAATATCCTTAAAGCAGTTGGCTTTGGGAAGACACCTCATTTGACCCAATGTAATTTTGTAAAGTGTTTTAGTCTTTCAAGGAAAGGAAAGTGTTATTGAGTTTTTAAAATGCTGGGTGAGCCCATTTGTTTAAACTAAACACTGAAGTGTCTTAGATTTTTAACAAACCTAACTGAAAACTTAGCTAAAAACAACTAATTGGGAACCAGATGGTGCAGCCACCATTGTGAGCTGAGCCCAACTCTCTTGTTTTCTGAATGTCAATTTAGCTCCCAGAACGCCAGGGACAAAGATGTCATTAATTCTGGGAGTCTCTGTACCCTAGTCACCCTGTCTACCCCATCCCTGCCAAATCAACACAGCCTTCCCCTCTTGGAAATTAATGCTCTCAGTAAAATGTCTGTGTGTCTTGGGAAGGAAGAGAGAGTGGGGAAGGATGCCATCTCCCTAGGTTTTCATGCCAAGCCATGCACTGCTGATGAACAAACACCTGTAGAGCTTCAGTTAATGAGGGCAAGAGGAAAGCTATAAATAAAGCCCATCAGGAGTGCAAAGCAAGTTATATCTTGACCGGATCTCTCAAAGAGCGTTGAGGAGTGAGGGCAATATAACAGACAATGACAGACTCAGAACTATGCTTCTTAATATTATACAGAGTACCTGGCTTAAAAGGATTAAAAACAAGAGCTTTTTAGGTGCCAGTGAATGTGGTTAGACAGGTAAATCATTTTTTCTCTTCTCTTTCTATATAATAATCTACTGGGTTACTCCTTTCCATGGGTACTTGGGGCTTCCCAGTACATGAGTGAAGCAAACTGGAAGGCGCAGGATTCTTCCAGCTGTCTTTGTTCAAGGGCTCAGTGCTAGAGGTTGGACTCCTGTTAAGAGTTAGCTTGTAGGCCACCAGGCCGAGTTTTCAGAAGTGGGTATCAACTTGCCAATTCTTCCTTAATTCTAAAACTTGAAGCCTAGTGCATCATCCATGAGACTGCTTCCTAAGGGTAGACCCTGAAAGATCAAGCACAAATGTTACATCGGCAATTACAGCTCTGCATCAGCACTCTGCCTGAATGTAAGGTCTAGACTTAACATTTGTCCCCTAAACATGCATAAAGCACACACTCTGTGCCAGGTACACATATGCACACACAAAGTGCTTGCTCATTGACTTTGTGGGATACAAGCTATGCACGTGAAAATCACAAACGTAGGTCATCACAACACACCGCTAGGCCGACAGACACATGGACATTTACAGGGAGAAATCAAACTTAAGTGGTGTGTGTGTATGTGTGTGAGAGAGAGATTAGGCAAGGATCATTGTTACTGCAGTTGTAACTGAGACCTCCATCACCGAATTGTCTTAGCTTACACTTTGCCACGCCCACAGGTGAACAGAAAGAAAAATCATGGGAATTGGGCTGCATGGGCAGAAGGGGATCAGGATAAGGCATGGCGTCCCTAGAAGAAATGGAGAGAAGTTCGAAACTGGACTTGGCTTGAAAGTGCTTCCCTTTTACCTCCTGGAAGTTGGAACTTGGCTGGCCCTCACCAAGGGGAACACAAGCTTAGCTTTCCGTTCCCAAGCCTACTGGCAGCTTGGGTAGTAGCCACAGGCAGAGATGTCAAAGGCTGGCTTCTAGCTGGCATTTCGCTCTTTGACTGACAGGAGGCATTGGAAATTGGTGAGGGGAATTAGAAAGCAGCTACAGGGAGAAACAAATGAGTCATCCTCTCATCTCCTACGCCTGTATTACTTATATTTTTCTCTCTGAAAGTTGATTTGGGTCAGTCGGGAAATGATTAGCGGGCTAGCGTAGCCCTTTAAGGGTTCCGTATTTATTGATACGAGGGCTCTTTAGATGTGCATTTCCTTTGTTCTGTTCTTTTACAGTGGCGGGAGTTCTATATAAAATATTAATCATGGAGTTTTTTTTATCATTTCCAGTTGCACAGAGATATTAAGAGTTATGGCAGCAAAGCCTTGGTTCAGCTATATTTCCTTGCCCACGTGTCTTCCCAGAGGTGACACTCATGCTTTTCATTTTGCTGCCATTATTCCTCATGAGATCGCAGGGCCACAGTCATCTCTGTGGTGGACAAATGAAGGCGAGGGAGAGCAGCCCCAGTCCATAAGCACAGGACGCTGTGCTTGTCTGCAGTCGTAAAGGACAGTCTCCTCATGGCAGAGGCCAAAAAAAGCCATGACTTCTTACCTCTGGAATGAGATTCATCGGCAATGAAACCAGAAGCCTGACCCGCAGTCGGTATTGCAGAGGTATTTCGAGAAGCGGCATTGCTGTCAGTGTCTGTGAAATTCAATCCCCACGGGCAGTGTAATGCAGTCACAGAGTCTGGGCTTGGGTGAGAGAGTGGGGGTACCTGCCCTCCAGAGTGTCGCATTAACTGTGACGGGGTGTTAATGCCCGGAGGGAGGATGCTGAGGGCCGATGGCCTCCCTGGCTCTCAGTTGCCAGTGGGAACCCTAGCTGGGCATTTCAGGTGGCACGGGTCCTCAGGGGCAACTTGCGTTAATTGTCATCAAGATGTTATTTTTCCATTCGGAGAAGCCTGACCACAAGGACAGAGTGCTGTGAGGACCATAAATAAAGTGAAGAGGACTACGATAATGATGCTAGTTATCATGGCCGGAGGGTTGGCTGTGTGTTCACATGGACTCTCCCCGGGCCCTGTCCGAGATGGGAGGTGGTGTCATTCTTAGATGAGGAGACGGAGGCCCACAGTGGTTAAAGCTGGTAGGGGCAAAGCTGGCATCGGGACCCTGTAATGCTAAATAAGTTTGGGTGCTGCTATCGTGGGCAGCTCTATGTCATTGCTTTTACATTGAACATTTTGAAACGGGATTCCCAGTCCCAGAGCCTTGCAGGCCCCGGCCCTCCCAGCACAGGTCCCAGATCGTTCAGACACTCCAGGACCTCAGCAGAGGGCCACACATGGTGAGCAGCGTCTCCCATGAGATGAAGCGTGCCTACGGCTGCCTTGCCGCCTTCGCGACCTCATCCTGGGTTTAAAAAAAAATTTTTCTTGAATTTATGAGGGTGACATTGGTTAATAAAATGATGTATTTTCAGGTGTACAATTCTACAATACATCATCTGTATATTGTACTGTGCACTCACCACACTAAGGCAAGTCTCCTTCCATCACCAATTTATCCCCCTTTATCCTCTTCTTCCTCCCCGCCCCCATTCCCTCTGGCAGTCACCACACTGTTGTCTGTGCCTATGAGTTTTTTTCTTTGCTTAATCTCTTCACCTTTTTCACTCAGTCCCCCAAACCCCACCCCTGACAGCTGTCTGTTCTCTGTATCTATGAGTCTGTTTCTGTTTTGTTTGTTTATCTTGTTCATTAGATTCCATATATGAGTAAAATCATATGGTACTTGTCTTTCTCTGACTGGCATATTTCACTTAGCATAATACTCTTCAGATCTACCCATGCCGTTGCACAGTAAGATTTCCTTCTCCTCTTTATGGCTGAGTAGCATTCCATTGGGTAAATGTCCCACAGCCTTTTTCTCTACTCATCTGCTGATGGACACTTGGACCGCTTCCACATCCTGGCAATTGTAAATAACGCTGCAATGCACTCCCCCAGCCATTTCTATACAGCCACTCATCATGTCAGTCCCACTTGGGAACTAGAATAAACAGTTCCTGATGGTACTTTTAAAATTTTAATAAATATGAAAAGGTTCTTCAGACCTGGGAAGTGGAAGAGTCTCTCAGCAGCAGAGTTCTTTTTTTTCCTTACTGTTCACACCAAACTGAAAACATGGTCACACACCCGTCCTCGGGGAAGTGCAGGGGACTCTCTGCATGATGAAGGCTGAAGTTCTTGTGCTGTTCTGAGTGAGCATTTAGTTTATTTTCAAACTCCAGTTTTCATCCCATCTAGGCTACTTCCAAGTGCCCTTCTGGCATCACACAGAAGCCAGACACCCGAATGGGGACGGTTTGGAATCCATCCATCCCCAGTAGCAGTAATAAATGGCTTCTCAGATGTAGGAAGTAAACCAGATCAACCCTCAGCTGTTCGCCCTCTTTGAAGTTCTATCTGATCTGGAAGCTGAGAAGCAATTGGCTGGAGAAGAACAGAATATTTCCTGAGGTGTTCATGAACTAGCTCCTCATGATTCTTCATGCCCAGCCCTGCGTTCTCCATGTCTGTGGCTTATTTTTGTCTGTGAAGTATTATAAAAGAGTTCCCCAAGCATCTCACTTGGTTAAGGAGACAGCATCTCTCCACTGGGACACCCTGGCTATTACCCAGCAAAATGATCTGCCTCCCTCAACTGTACCATATCAGCTAATTAACCTGTTTATAGATTTTCGCATCTCCTTATTTTAATTCTTAGCTTGTATTTCTCTAGGCTCTGGGCCTTGGGAATTATAGTCATTTGCTGAACTTCTGGCAGTGTGAGAATGTCTACAAGTTTGCTTTCATTTGTCATGCATAGTGAAGTAGACATAAGAGACAGGAAAAATAACCAAGGAAGGAAACAAAACTTGGAAAAATCCTGGACCCCCAGCCATGCTCAAAACAAGCAAAGTGATGAGGCAGTGGACACTTTCTTTTTTGTGTGTGGGGGTTTATGTTTCCCTCTTTTGCCTTCTGTGTGACAAAGTAGTAAATGCCTGTCTTATTGGCTGCTCAGATTACTTTGTTGTATAATTCTACTCTTTTCCATGGTTCTATAGAACTATCTTCCTTCTAGTTCCACCTGGGAAATCAGATCCATTCCCTCCACCCTGTACCATATGAAGCTAATAAGGAGATGGGACAAATTTCCTTCTTTTTTAAAAGATTTTATTTATTTTTTAAAAGAGAGAGAGGAAGGGAGGGAGAAAGAGATGGAGAGAAACATTGATCAGTTTCCTCTCACATGCACCAATCTGGGACCTGGCCCACAACCCAGGCATGTGCCCTGACTGGGAATCAAACCGGCAACCCTTTGGTTCACAGGCTGACACTCAAGCCAGTGAGCCACACCAGCCAGGACAAGATGGGACAAATTTCAAAACCATAGAGGACTTAGAAAGTACAGAGCAAACTCTTGAGGTGTTCCTGACTTTTCTGTGTCCTTAGGGCATTTCCGAAACACTGAGCAGCAGCCACATCTGTGTTCTGGGAGGGCACTACTGGATGTGAGTCACAACACCTGAGGGTCAAAATCAGCTTTGCCCCTTCAGGCTTGTGACACACACCATGCCTTTGCCCATGTTCAGGCACTTCAGCTTGAACTCACCTCATCTCCTGACTTACCAGGCTACTCTGTGTTTACTCTCTGCTGCTTTTGAAGGGGTGGTGTAGTAGATAAGTAGACGGGCTACCTGTGAAGACTTTTTTTTAGAAATCCACCCCTGCAATATGTTTTAAAATCTGTTGATGAGCAAGTGATGTCTAGGCAGTGAAGAGAAAAATAGTTAAAGCTTGTATCCGGAGTTTGCAAAACAGGCAACCCTCAAAATGATTTGCAGTTGGATTCTGAAACCACGTTTGCTCTAGCTGAGCCATGGAACATCACTTCTAACCAGACAGCATTTGTCACCCAGACAGCTTTAGAAAAATCTCCTGTTTCCTCTTGGAGAATGCAGGGATAGAACTGAGGAATCTTTCTGGCTTTTTGAACCTGGCATTTTCCACAAACCGAAGGAGTGATTAATAGTTTCTCTGTCTGTATCAGGTATTGTCGGCCAGATGTTTCTTTCCAGAACTTCCCTCCTTCATTTTCTAAATTGAATGGCATCAAATAAAACACATTGCAGTTTCAAAATGAGTTGCTGAAAACCAGCAGGAGAAGATGTAGTTATGAACCCAAATTTGGGGATGAGGCTGAGGTGGGCGGGCACCGCCAATTCAAAGTGGTTTTCACGTGTCTCATTTTGGACCTTTGGAAAAGCCATGTGATTAATCCACATACTAAATCCTTTTTTATTTTGCTTCTCAGAAGACTATTCCCAAAGCCATTACCAGATTGCAAATGAGAACATATTTATCTTGCTTATTGGAAAAGAGTGAAAAATCAGATCCTATTTTCTGCAAATAACTTTTCCAGGCTTATATTTTGTATATCACTTCTTTCTGATAATAAAATAGGATTAAAACAATGGGTCTCTGTTGTGTCATCTACCCATGAACTTTATTGCAAAATAATGGATTGATGCTATAAAGCTAAGATTTCCATTTAGCCGTAAGTCTGTCTTTGTAAAGGCACGAGCAGAAATATGTCTCTGTATTAGTCAACAGTTGAGTATCTTCACCCAGTAATAGAAATTTGATTAGTAATAATATTGTGGTTTGTTTTGTACCAAAAAGAGAGGCTTTGGGGATTATTAATTTCAACACAGTGCAAAATTTCTGGGTTATGCTTTTCTAACTTAATTTATTTTCGTGATGTATACCCAGAAATTAAATATACATTACAGGGAATTTGGATTTTTATATGGAACTCTGTGGTTTCTACAGGGAGGGGTGAGCAAATCTTAAAACCCTAAGAATTGAGTTCTTCAGTAGTCTGGGTACAGCCCGAAACCCTGTAATCAGTTCGCCGTTCCTTCATCTGGTCGCAGCCTGATAGAGGAAGAGTATGGGTGGTCTTGAGGTCAACAGAAGTGGAGAATAGACTAGAAGAAAGTCAGTTGACCTTTTAAAGCCTTTTTGGGGTTTTTCTATGCTATGAAATGCAATGTTAGCCATCATTAAGAAAATCGAGGCCCGGCTGGTGTAGCTCAGTGGATTGAGCGTGGGCTGGGAACCAGAGGGTCCCGGTTCGATTCCCAGTCGGGCACATGCCTGGGTTGTGGGCCAGGTCCCCAGTGAGGGCCATGTGAGAGGCAACCATACATTGCTCCTTCTCCCTCCCTTCTCCTCTCTCTGAAAATAAATAAAATAAAATCTAAAAAAAAAAAAAAAAAAAAGAAAAGAAAATCGATATAAGTGAGCCTATGGAATGTCTTTCTTGGGTTCAACTGCACAATTGCTAAAACCTACTATTGTTTCTTGCTGAAATGACTATATCCTTAAGGAAGAGAATACTTAATGTAATTATCAGTCACTTGCTTTTTTTGGTGTGAATTGAGGATTTAAGAGCAGATTTTTTGGGGGGTGAAATGTAAGGAGAGATTGAGAGGGCCAGTGATCTGAGCCATGTCCAGGTTCTGAAAGTTACGAAACCTTTCGTAGTTTTGCCAGCTGTGCATTTTTATGAAGCAGTTATTTAAACAATGGTAGGCCAGCTAGTTGCATCCTTTGTTCTGTTCTAAAGAATTGAGAAAAATAAAGACGTTTCTTGCTATTTTCCAATTTAGTAACTCAATTTTTAAAAAGATTTTATTTATTTATTTTTAAAGAGAGGAAGGGAGGGAGAAAGAGAGGGAGAGAAACATCAATGTGTGAGAGGTACATCCATCAGTTGCCTCTCGCACACCCCCAAATGGGGACCTGGCCCACAACCCGGGCGTGCGCCCTGACCGGAAATCAAACCCGTTAGCTTTTGGTTTGCAGGTCAGCACTCAATCCACTGAGCCACACCAGCCAGGACTGGTTCAGTAACTAAATTTTAACCTAATTTTGTAGGTTTTATTTATTAAGAATTTTATTGATCCGAGTTCCCACTGGGTAAGAACGGTTGGGAAGGTTTGTCACTCCATTTACTCTAGGGTCTGGGTGGCCCTCAGTCTAAACTTTTTCCTAGCTGTGACATTTCAGAGAATTAAAACAACAAAGCAAAATAACTGTTTTCTGATTTCTTACATGATTGAAGTCAGATCCATGAGGAAGGGGGTTATTAGGTCTGAAACTCAGGGTGAGTCAAGGCCTCTGCACAGATTTTGCTTTTTGCTGGAATGACCAGACCAACGAGATCTTAGGGTGGATTCAGAGGGAAGGCCCTGAAATCAGAGACCTCCCTCCGCCTGCCAGAGGGACTTTCCGAAGTCCTGGTTCAGTGTTCACAGGTTCTTCAGTTACTGCACGAGGTTGAAGAAGAGTGGCTTACGTCTGCCCGAGGGAAATGATGCATCCTAATATATGACAGGCTTCTCCACATCCTCACTCCATTTAATTTGCATTCAGTGCCTGTTTCTCTGTCTCCCTTAGTAAGACCTCAGCTGTCGGTTTTCATGTCCTCAGGGGACTAGAGGATGTCCCCACCACCTAGTGCTCCCCCAGCCCACCACCCCTACCCTCTTTTACTTTCTTACAAAACTCAGGTTAGGTTTTCTTTCCCCTCTTACAGACAGAACTAACCAAACTGCTTTCTTACATCAAAGTTACATGGCGAATGTCAAAGAACCAATTCTATGCACGATGTACAGCATCGTTCTAATTTAATTTACACGTGCTTGCTTCAGTGCTTTACCTTCTCGGTGAGGAGAGCAGCGCAGCATCAACGCCTTTATATTTTAATATGCAGACTACCTCTCTTGAGTTGTCAGAAAATAAAAAATGTATGGCACTTTCAGGTACAATATTGTATACAAAATGGCCGTTCTTTCTGTGATTTGTTTACATCCTCTCTTCTTTGCTCACCCCCAATGTTTAATACCACCGGCCAGTACAAGGGCATGAACATGTTGATTTTCCACCAACTTCCCAGATGTTTTTGGTTCCCTACTTGTGTTCAGAGCATTATCTGGAGTTCAGTTTTGAGGCTTAGTCAGGAACTAGCGTATGCCCCACACTAGGCTGAAACCCCTGGTGAGCACAGGGAAGGTGCAGAGCATTCTCCTTCCCATAAACTGCTTATAGTGAAGACGTATCTATGGGGGAAAAAATTACTAAGTAACATAAGAGTGTTTTTTTAGGTGAACTATTAAGTAAACAGAACACACACCCCTCAAAATGTATCTGTGTGAATGAATGTCCTTCCTTAAAGTAGAAAATTCTATATCTTTCTTTCAAAAAATAGTGCATTTGCCCTACATATCTGGCGGCTGCCTTCTCTGGGTGATGAAATGCACAAACCACAGAGTTGATTCTGGGTCACTTTTCATTGTAGACTTTCCAGTGGCGCTGTCCAACTTGATCCCCCCTCTTCCTTACCTTTGGAAAGATATTAACCTCTTTCAAAAAAAATCATATACTTTCTAACAAATAAAGGTGGGTCATAATTCTTTTTTCAATATTCAGAGGAATGTGAGGAAGGCAATTTCAAAATGATTTACACATTAATGGTACTAGTGCCTAGAGACAAAATCCATTTTGAGTGCAAGTCTCAGTAGTTTTGTTAAGTAAAATTAGACACATTATTTATATTAAATATCAAGTGGTGTATGTCGAAAATTCAGCTTCTTGCTAATTTAGGCCTGAACTAAGCATATAGATTCTGTGGGTCTGAGTTAAATGGAAAAAAAAAAAAAATATATATATATACATATATCACAGTGAGGGGCCGCTCGCAGCGCCCCGGCTGCAGCCCCAGCCCTGGACTGCCGACCGGCCCAGGCGGTGGAAAGTTATCCTCAGACAGTGGCGGGAAGGTTGATAACTGTCATGGCTTTTTCTGCTTCTCATTTCTGGGCCCAGCTGTCAATACATGTCGTCAAAATTATTTCCCAGACTTGTTCAGATGTACCGCAGGCCTCGACAGCCAGGGTGGCCAGCCTCCTGCTGAAACAGACCAAAGTAGGCTTGACGCCCTTGAAATCATCATCTTCCAAAAGACTCAGCCCTTCCTCCTCCTTCAGGAGGTTTTCACATCTGTGCCTTATCTCTGCTCTTTCTCTAAGTCTTCCCAGTCTCCACGCAGATTCCAACGTGTGCTGTGGGTAAGGCCCATTCCAACAGGCTGCTCGCTTACCTGTAAATTATCTGGTGGTTGAAGTACATGGGCAACATGTTTTGAGGGCTTTACTCTTTTTCTTGCTGCTGTTTAGATGAGCTTCTGCCATTCTTCAGTCCTACAAACACTTTCGGAGGCACAGAGCACATTAGGTTCGTGGTCATTCGTTATTTGGTGCCTTTGAACAATATCACTGTACTTGACAGTGGTCTTGGACACCATCAGCAACAGAGGATTGTAAGAAAAAAATAAATCTCCAGAGTGGCTGTCAGAAACCCCACATGTAAAGTAATAATGGAAATTTGTAGCATTTTTAGAGCATCATACATTTTCCAGACTTTCACAAATCATCTCATTCAATTTTTACAACAGCCTCAGGTATCATTACTCCTGCTTTATAGTTGGAGACTGAGGCCCAGAGCGAGCTGAGCGATTTGCCCAGGGTCACACGGCTAGTGGGTGACGGCAGTTAGTAGGTGACAGCACCTGGTGCAGAACCAAGGGTCTCTGGCCACAGGGGCGTCATTCTTCCTCCTCCCACAGCGAAGTAGCTGGAGTCCTTGCTGTTCTCTGAGTTTGCTACCTGACCTTGAAGGAATGGGCCGGAAGGGGTTCATGACAGTGGGCAGCTCTAACAGTCTTTTTTTCTAGTCTTTCAAGTCTACCAGATCTGCGTGCAAGAGATGGAAGAAAATAACATTAATTCAGACTGCCAGGAGTCCCTGTCCCTGAACACATTGGGAAACAATGACTTAGGTTACATCTGCAATTTTTAAAGCACTGAAGCGATTTAGCCCAGCCATCATTTCTGTGAAGAAGCTGTCTCATGTGTCAACACCAGTTTCCCAGACAAAGAGGGCCAGCTGGGTCCTGAGGTCCTACCAATGATTCAGTTAGAAAGTGCTGATGCTCCCCGAAAGCAAAGTTTCCATCCAGGCATGGATGAGCTACCTCTGAGAAGGGAGAGCTTGGTATGGGCTGAAGTAAGTGGGAAGTCTTCCTAAACACGTGGCATCTGAGCTATAGAGCAGAAGTTGGGTGCAATTTAGGTGGGGAAGTAGGAAAGGGGGAGACATGGAGAGGGTGTGTGGGCATGGCTAGGTGCATGACCGTACCAGCTATGTGGTCTTATGACCTCACCTCACTTTCCTCAGCTGTGGAATGGGGTAGCAATGGTACCTACTTTACATGGGTGATGTGGGACTTAAATTATAATCCGAGTAAGGTCCTAACATGGCAAATAAATATCCAGGAAAAGCAAGCTATTAGCTATGAGGCTAATAAGAAACAGAAAATTTAGGAACAGTTGTAGGGGATCAGTAGGCTGGGCTGGATGGGTCCTGGCCGGCAGAGGAAAACCCTGCCTGCTTC
Source organism: Micronycteris hirsuta (assembly GCA_004026765.1). Lineage (NCBI taxonomy): Eukaryota > Metazoa > Chordata > Mammalia > Chiroptera > Phyllostomidae > Micronycteris > Micronycteris hirsuta. The sequence goes on along the minus strand of PVJI01002664.1, from coordinate 70,391 downwards.
AAGAGTGGGCAAAATTAATAGCTATGGAGTGATCGTATGTGAGAGTGTGTGAAGAATCTGTGTTCCTGCAGGCTACTCACTTTAATATACAGCAAAGGGCAGTCAGAGCTAATGTCAGAGCTAGCAAATTTGACATTTTTTCATTAGTCTTTTGTAATGAAGTGTTTGAGGTTGAATTATGCTCACGTTTGCCACTGTAGTTCCATTTGAATATGTCTCTATATGTGTAAAGTCCTAAGGAAGGGCTGTCCGGGGCGGGGAGAGCAGTAACTAAGTGCAGGAGGCTCTGGTTTGCCATTTCTACCCCAGCCTCTGCATCCTCGGCCTCCTCAGATTGCCTGGTAACAGTAACGAGGGCCTGGGTGATTCTTCATTAAAGAAAACGACAGCTCCACTTACGTTTGAACAAATCTGATGTTCACATTTGGGTATATGCCTGAAGGTGCCTGGGTTGAAAATATGTGATGTAACCTCTCCTTGTCATCCTAAATCTTGATGCACTTTGGTACTCGTTAGCTGGTGTGGTGAGAGGTGTAGTGAGTGATGGTTGACGCACCGCTTCCAGCTGGATGTATGTTTTATGAGCTGAAATGGTTCCTAACTACTTTTGCCGCCATGTTAGATAGCTAGTTACCTTTAATGCTTTCATAACAAGAAAACACTGTGTGTAGATACATTTTAAAAGACTTTTTATAAGCTTCTACACTAGAGGTGATGACCAGAATATTGAAAATAAAACTGTCACTTCCGCTTGCATTTTAAGTCAGATTTATAGCTTTCTCTCAATTATAATTTGGCTCTAGACTGAAAGCAAAATTACCATCTAATTATTTTTTATTAAAAGGGTAGAAGAAAAAGGTACCAAATGAAATGATTTTGTATGAAAAGATCACAGGATTTGCAAGCAAAGGTCTAGGTTAAAACCTTGGCCTTTGTCATTAACTAGCTATGATGTTGAATAAGGGACCTAGCTATGATGTTGAATAAGTCTTAAATTTGCAGCACCCCAGGGTTGGAACACAGCCCGTGAGACTCCTAGTTCACATTCCCTCACACCCTGCATGCCTGCTCGCTGACGTGGGAATAAGCCCTCTGGTCTCCTCAGTCTGTCTCTCAGTCCCCACAAAACTTTCATAACCTGTCTCTCCAGCCTCAGGCCCCACAATTCCTTAATATAATCCTTTTAAGCCAACATGTGCTATCTCCTTCACCCTTTGTTCTTCCTGAATATCCAATTTGCAGGCCCCTTACCTCAGATCAATTCAGCCATTTGCTTTTATTTCCTGCATTTGGGCTGCACGAGACAAGTCAGGGAAAAGACCAAAGCCGAACCCGGTAAGACACTCAGGGCTACTTAATAATCTATGGTAGGTACCTGCTCAGTTCCTTCTCCTGTTTCCTAGAGGAGTTACTCCAAAACTTCACCTCTCTTCCCTCCCACTGCCCCTGCCTGCATTACTCTCTTCAGGGACCTCCTTGCCTGCCTCTTACAGTGGAGCCACTGGACAGGAGTCCCACAATGCCCCTCGCCCCCAACCAGCTCATGCATGCTCACCCACATCATCTTCTTCCTATCTTCATGCAAGACTTTTCCCTCCTTCTGCCCCTCCTCCTCCTGTGTCTGGTGTTTTCCGCTGTATTGCCTCTTGCCTCTCAGCACACAGACATTTTCAGTATTTCAGTATCAGTTTCCATCTCTTTTCAGACCGAGCCCATCTTTGTGTTTACTTGGTCACCTCCCATTTTTTCCTTTCCCTCCGTATAATAGGGCATCTACCTCTGCCTCAAAGTCCCTGTGTTTATCCGCAGGGGCCTCGTAATTGCCAGACTGAAGGAGCCCTTTTCAGTCCTTATTTCACTTGGGCTCCTGTAGCATCTGGTTCTGACCACACCTTCCATTTGGAAAATCATCCCAAACTCCTTTCTGAAATTTTCTCTGTTAATTTCCAGTGACATTACAACTTCCTCCCCCGTGCCCTGCCCCTACAATCTGCTTTTGTCTTAGTGTCCTTTGCGGTCCTTCTGTCTCAATGAGACTGGCTCGAACCCCTGAAGGGCACATCAGCCTGGATATGCATCAGCTCCTGAAAATCTTGTACATCTACAACTGAGGTCACCTCTGACCCTCTTCATGTCTTCCCCTGAGTCTTCTTTCTCAACAAATGGAACCCTCATCCACCCGGATGCAGGCACCAGACATGTCAGCTTCTTCCTAAGGTTCTTCTTCCTCAATTCTCCAACACCCCGTATATGAGTCCATTTTATAATACTTATAATTTATTCCTTGGATCCATTCTCTTCTCTCTGCTGCAGACTTTGTTTCAGATTCTGATTGATTTAATAGTCTACACTTTAACTGCGGTCCCACAGCTGGGTGGTAGTGGGTAGAAAGGCAAGGAAGATGGGAAAAGGTGTCCTTTCTGGAATCCAGTCTGATTGTGTGACTCCCAGCTTAAACCCCCTAATGTCGTACTCCTTAGCCTGACAAGGAAGCTCTTCCTGACAGGGACCCGGTCTACTTTCTGACCTGATTTTCTGCTGTTCTCCGTGGACATGTGATGTCACAGCTATACACAGATTCTGGCCTTGCCTCATGCAGTGACCAATACTTTTATGCTCAGTGTCTTAAATGTCCTTCTCTGTCTTTCTTTTGATTATTTGGGACTGAATTAAAAAGCTTTCCTTCACTTCCATTCTTGCCCAGCCAGTCTGAGTTGGCTACTGTAGCTTGGACTCTGTGCAATGTTTGGGCATCTGTCCATCATAATAGCGGTTTCTCAAGCTCAGAGTCTCTGAAAACCCAAGTCTTGAGAGAGAGAGAGAGAGAGAAGCTACTGCTAGAAAGACTAGGGTTGCACTAAACTCCTGAAAGCCTTAAGAAATCTTTTTTATTTATTAAAATGAAGCAATAAAGAAAACTTGTAGTGATGTTCATTTCTGTAAGTGAAAGGAACATCGCTACGTGTCTTAAATAACTTAAGTAGTAGTTAAAGCGCTTCATATTATAAATAATGGATATTTGGGAAAGTCCTGTAACCTCTTTGTGCCTTAGTTTCCTGTAAAATGAGGATAATAATAATACCTGCCGTATAGATTGTTGTGATGAAGGGCTAATATATGTAAACTGCTTAAAACAGTGCCTGACATGATAAGCACTAAATAGCTATTTTCTATTAATAATAATAATTTTCACTTACCAGCTGTGATTACCACACAGTTTATTATTTCCAGCCCCTGTATTTTTACTGAGGTGATTCAAATCTGTCCTACTTTGAATATGTAGACACATTTTCTTTGACTGGTCCTCTACTCAGTGTTCAGTGGGGGTCTAATTTATTACTCATAGCTGTTGAGTCATATCTTAGTTTCCACTGTTGTCTCAAAGATGTACCTTTTTAGTTGACTTGGGAAGACTTTTGGGGTGATGTGCATCTAAGCAAGTTCAGCTCAGGGCAGCCTAGTACGCATTTCTCAACTCCATTCTCCAGAGTACAGGATTAGCTCTGTCCCTAATATCCGGAATGTGGCAGGCAGAACCGTGGAGCAGTTTTCAATAACCTCGTCCTTCCTTGCCTCCCTCCTCCCCGTACTCTCTCCCCACCCCGCCCCACCGCCGCCCTCTCATTCACACATAGCTCTTTGCCTTCTGCCTAAAGGTCCACACTCCGGTTTTCCTTGCTTCTTCCTCCTTTATATTTCCAAACCTGCCCTGCGCAAACACTGACTTCTGCTCCTTTTCAACTCCCCACCTCCAGTTCTCCTTTTCCCACTATTTCCAATGGGACTTGATGTTCATTCACTTACATGAAAATATTTACAATATTAAAAACATTATTATGAAGGAAAGCCATGACTGTAAGTTTCATGAGAGAAAAAAATAGCATTTTATTCATCTTTGTATTGGGTAGGCATTCTAAGGAAAGTTGTCAGAAGCAAATGAAATGATTTATAGTAAATAAATGTATAAACTGTAACAATCGCTACACAGACTTTTAAAATCCCATTTTGTCTTCCCTTCTTCCTTTATGGAGTATTGTAACACTGTCATCATACTGAAATTATGAGGATCTAACTTTATTTTTGTAGAAGTATCTTAAAAAGATGTCCCAGCCTTCCTAAGTAACTGTGCCCTTTTAATTACCATCATAAGTCTATACAAAGATTATAAATCTTAAATTATGGTTTGATCTAATGTTTCTCTTATATTTACTATGAAAATGTGATCCCTGCTGCCTTAGTGATGTTCATCTGGTTAGTGTCTGTCATTTTTTTCACCCCAGCCTGTTTCTTAGGCTGTGACATTAAGAATGTGTGGACATCTTCCCTCAATAGCTTTTGTTCCCAAACCATTGTCACAGGGTCAGACAACGCATCCAGCTTCCATGCCGGTGGCGGAGCGTGTGCTGATTTCATCCTGCTCTGAGCGCAGTGTCAAAGAGTGCAGTCTGCTTTAAGGACCCAAATTCCTACACAGCTGGCTCCTTTATACACAGTAGAAGTAGAAGTTCAACAGATTTGAATTACTGTGCCCATTTATTTCAACTTCCTTTCCCAATTATTTGCTTTCATACTATATTTCTTTTTTTTTAAGATTTTATTTATTTATTTTTAGAGAGGGGAAGGGAGGGAGAAAGAGAGGGAGAGAAACATTGATTGGTTGCCTTTTGCACAGCCCCAAGTGGGGTCCTGGCCCACAACTCAGGCATGTGCCCTGACTGGGAATCGAACCAGTGACCTTCTGATTCATAGGCTGATGCTCAGTCCACTGAGCCGCACCAGCCAGGGCAATACCGTATTTCTTAAGAGTATCTAAGAATACTGGCAATCTAGAAAGAAATTGTTCATAAATTATTGGTGTATTTAAATGTACCTTTCTCCTTTTTCATAATCTCATATTAATTTATAGTCTTGTTGAAATCTAGACAAGCTCCTAGTTATGAATAGAGAACTAGTAAGTCATTGTTATCTTATTGCCATTGAACTAATTTTTTCTGGTAAGTGAAGTATATCAAATATGGGTGTGTAAATTAGTTAAATACAATCATAATATTCACCCCATATGACCTTTTTTAACACAGAGGCCAGTAGATTAAATTTCAAGTTGAAAAATGTGGTATTTTTCTTAATAGTATGTTTACCTGAAGCTGTGGCAGAAATAGTATGTGACCACACTGGAGAGTGATTTTGTACTGGCAAATATAAATTGGAATACAGAAAGTCCCTTTTAAAAAGCCTAGCGAGTATATTTGAGAATGTATTAGAATGTGCATTATTTGAGTGAAAGTGTCTTTGTTAAGAATAGTACAGCACGAAGCACGAAGTTAAAACTGTGCCATGGCTTTAACAAAATATAGCCTCCCTGGCATCTCAGTCCTCCTCCATTTCCCCCTGCGGTAGGGCTGCTCTTGAAGGACCTGCAAAGTACACTGGGGAAGACTATTTGAGATCTAACAAAGATGGTCCTCTCTCAATGAAATAAGGTAGATTAGTTTCTGGCTGCTTTTCTTTACAGTAATTATTGTGTTTCATAAGAACAGCGTACATTAGAGACTTTCTTTTTAGTGATGTCTTCCCCCAAATAAGGTGCTATGATTTGATGTTGGTCGTGGTTAAGTTTGAGGAACCTTCTGAAAATGGAGCATATGGGAAAATAACTTACATTTTTATAAACCTTTTAAGAGTAAGCTCTATTAAAATGCATTAAACTAGTGAAAGAAATTTTAATGATTTTAATAATTATTATGATTATTATAATTCAGATACCTCCTAGATGGATATAGTGCTTTGCATAAAATAGATGCTTCGTAAGTAGTCTATGTCTTTAAATCTTTTTATTTATTTATTTATTTTTTAGAGAGAGAGAAGACATTGCTTTCATTGGTCCACTTATTTAAGCATTCATTGGTTGATTCTTGTATGTGCCCTGTCCTGGGATTGAACCCGCAACCTTGGCATCTTGGGACAAGGCTCCAACCAACTGAGCTACACAACCAGTTGGTTAATCAACAGTGCTGCCATGTTGTTTAATTCCAGGAAACGTCATTATATAGAAAAGAATAGGAGTGGTGTTTGTTAGAGTTGTGTAGCCACGTGGCATGTGACACTAGGGTAAGAAGGGTTTTGTAATTTATCGTAGATATTGTGCTCGTTTAATGTGAAATCAGTACATTATCTTCATAAAATCTTTCTTTATAAAAACCTGACCACATTCTAATTTGCAATAAAATCCATTTTAATTACTAGGCATTTTAATAACAATGCCTTTTCGGAAGGCTTTCATTGACTGTCACTTTGCTTAATAGTGAAGTATCATACTACTTGTGCTTATGATATACTAGGACACTGAACAGAACTTGTCATGGTTAGACTATGTATTGGAAGTTACCATGAACAACACAGGATAGATGTGAAATTCCAAATGAAATGTTGACACAGTAAGGTGAGTCCTAGGAGCTCACTCTAGCTGGTTGCTCCTGATTGAATTTTTGTTCTATGAGGGAGAACAAGCATAACAAGTATTTCTCTGTTCATTCTTTATCAAATATCTGAAAAGTTAAATAGATTTGCCTAAAGCCTTACTGAAATCATGAGCACAAATCAAACGCTGAGTAGAATATATATATATATTTTTACTCCTTCAGCTTCCCTGCATTTACTATTTTCCACAGATTTTTCATGGCTTCAAAATTTGTTTTCTACAATGTATTCTTTGCAAAAGGATTAAAAAATTTAAAAATGTAAAATTAGAAATATAATATGATTTTAAAAGTATAAGCTAAGCTTCATAAGCATAATATGTACAATTTTTATGTATTTTTCAGTAGTCATGTCTATAAACTATTGAATGCCCATCCATGATTAATAAATTAATGCATTCTATTATTGTCATTAAATTAAAATCATTTAATCAATTAAATGATTTATTAAATCTAAGTTTTTCTGATTAAGAGTTCCTGAGATATCATAAGGTATATTTAAATAACTAAAAACTCTCACTTCAGTTATTTGCTTAAATGAGCACCATTTGACTTTCCTACCATCTCTTCTGAAGAAAGAAGCCACCAATGAAATAAGTCATTAGTTGCAAAGGCAAGACCGCTGAGCTAAACACAAAGGAAGTGTAGACATACTGATATTCTGAATAGTAGGCAAGCACCTGCAGCCCAAGGTTTTACAAATCAGGCCCTGGCAGCAAGGTTTAAATTAGACTAGATATTGAGTCTTCAGTCATATGCTGATACCTATTCCACAGCTGAAATTGAGGAAGAAGAGGAAAGAAATGCAATTCTTCATTCTTTTGTGCAGGTGACCTTAGCTGATTGAGGTCCAAAAGGTTTAGGCAAAGATGCTAGCTCCATCTTTCCATATCTGTGTCAAGGAAAGGTTATCAGATGTTCTCTTTGGTTCAAAAAGCACAGCCTCATCCTTAATTGCTACCTGTAAGGTTGATCTGTTGGCTGTCGTTAGCAGCAGCTTTTCAGTACTCTGTATTATAACACTTGTCAGTCCATGTGGCTAAGATCCAAGGAAAACTTGAGTGTCTGACTGCTATGCTGTACACCTACCTGAAACTAATAGAAAATACTATTGAATGTCAACTGTAAAAAAAAATAAAATAGCGACATTAAAAACAATTATATATAGTTACACAAATACATTTTTTTAGCTAAAATATACTCTGATTGTTAGGCATTTATTACAGCTCTGTTCTTTACCCTTTAAGATTAGAGAGAATTTTAATGAAAATAAAAAAGAGGGGAGATGATACATTCTTGCTGGGTTTACTTATATGCAAGGCCAATCTTAAAGGAAAATATGACCTGCAAAAATACTTGCTTCTCTGAGCCCTAGTTTCTCATTTGATGACAGTACTTGTTCTATCAGAGTTGTTATGCCTTCAAATAATAGATGCTATGATTTTTACAGAAGAGACCAAGGGACTTGAAAAGGTGTTTCCACAAAGCAGTTGGGGACTCATTCTCACGGTACATACTGATTGAGAGCGGGCACTGCTCTGCTCCTGCAGATTGAGGACTGAACAAGATAAAGGGAAGTGCCTGCCTTTGGGACATCTCCATTCTGGAGCAAGAGATGTCAGGATACATGACAAATAAATAAATCCTGTAATGTGTTAGATGACACAGTTAAACAGGAAAAGAGGATAGTCAGAGTCAGGGTGGAGTTGAAATTTTAGATAAAGTGGGCTAGGAAAGGACTCCTGGAAAAAGTGACTGTCGAGTGAAGATCTGAAGGAAGCAAGTGAGCAAGCGGAGCAGAGGAAGAGCGCTCTGAATGTACGCTGGAGGACCCGGAGAAGGCACAGCACCTGGAGGGTGGTCAGTGACAGGGGCTGGGGTCGCAGGAGATGAGGTCAGAAAGAGAACCTCATGGTAACACTAAAATCACTACAATAGCGTTATTTACCCAGCCACCATACCAAAGAGATACAGAGATAGATAAATAGATAGATAGATAGATAGATAGATAGATAGATAGATAGATAGATAGATAGATGATAGATAGATATAGATATAGATATAGATTGATACACATATCTACCACATTTTTTGGACCATAAGACGCACCTAGGTTTTAGAGGGGGGAATAGGAAAAAAAAATTTTTGAAGCAAGAAATGTAGTAAAATATTTAATAACATAAATAACATTCAGATGATAAATCATCTACATTCAGACTATAAGACACACCCCCATTTTCCTCCCAAATTTGAAGGGAAAGGTGCATCTTATAGTCCAAAAAATATGGTGTGTGTGTATATATATAAATTTGATCCTTGATATTTTATACCTGTGTTACAAATAAGGATACTATAGACCAAAAGTAACTCTAGACCCAGGAAGTCACACAGGGGCATCTCTCACCTCTCCCAAAGTTCCCATGAACTTTCATAGCCCCCCCCACCCCCGCCCCCGTAGGGCCTGAGAAACTCCCGCTCAGATGCTCAGATGGGTAATTCACTCCTAGTCGAGGGCAAAGCCCTGCTTGAGGAGAGAAGAATGTCAGAAAAGTCACCCAGGTGCTCTCTTTGCCCTTCTCACAATCCCTCATCAAGGCAGGAAAATATGGCGGGAGCGAAGAATTTCACTGGAGTCAGGGAAAGCTCGCCCTCCTTGACAGAAAGCTATCTGACTGGTCCTAGTCAGATTGCAGCTAAATTTAGCTGCAAAAAATGCATTTGCTAACTAGTCAGCTACCCACCCTGTCTGGCCTGCCCAGAGCTCAGGCTATGAAATATTTACTTAAGAGAGCTCTTGTTCCTCAGCCCCTGACTCACGGTGTCATCCTATTTCTCCCACTTCCCTTCCCCCAAGATTCCTGACAAAAGTGTTCTCAGCATTATTGTTGGGGAGGGGGGAGGTTATAGTTTTCTGAGAGGTACAGGAGAACTCACTTGCAGCCACTAGCTGACAAATTGCTCTAGTCTGAGCTGGCCACCACTTTGAAAGATTATGAATATGTAAGAGCTGTCCTGCATTTGGAAAATGGCTCTCAGTTTTCAAATGCCCTCTTTGTCCTCTCACCCTCCTACCCAAAGAAGGATCAGCAGGCCTTCCCTTGGAAAGTGCAATTGCTGATGCAGTCCGCACTGACACAGAGGACTTCCGTGGGGGAGAGAGCGCGTCAGCCTCTGTGGAGAGCGGGCTCTCCCGCTCTCTCGGATGAGACTGCTGCTGTGCCTCTCATACGCCATGAGGGTCCCTGTCTGGATGCTGACTTTGACCACCTTTGAGAGACTTGAGTTCTTTAATCCTCGAGGACCTGACAGGCGGTGAATGGTTGTCACTAAAATAATGTTGCCCATCTTACTTTTTCCAAAAGTAATTGCATTCTGCTCTCCTTCATTCTGGAAGACAGATCCCATACAGACATGGAAAGATTCCCGTATCCCTTCATTTGAAGAACTTACGTTGTTGGATAAAGGGAAACACCTTACTCTTATTATATAATTTACCTTTATGGTTTAAGTTTTATCATGACTTATATTTTAATGAAACAAAATAGTGTATTCCTGAATTGAGCTGCTAATAGTTAAATATCACTACTAAACTTTAAGAAGAAGGAAAACATACACACATACTACAAAGAGTTGTGGAGAAGACCTAGAAATGGTTGAGAAATGAAAATAAGATGTCTTTCCAAAATTATTGAAATTAACCAAAACAATAGCTGGTGTCAAATGGCATAAACCAAATTCTGTTTAATTCCAATACCACCCCATCAGTTTTGTTTTTTTTTAGAGAATGATGCTTAATTGAGAGGCAGTAAGGAATTGGCCTTTACACCTACAAAAGCCAGTTGGAAAGGGGTCGCATGGGCTGTTGGTTCTCCCTGTGTTCTAAAAGGCCATTGTGTTGGAATTTTATGCTCCTCATTTCTGAATGCTGCCAAGCAAAGAAAGAACAATGTCACCTCCATCTCTCCCACACTCCTCACGGGAAATCCCTAAGGGCAAGGCCTTATCTTTTGATCTGTATAACCTTAGTGCCTGTGAGGAATATGACATTTAATAGAATCCAACATTCAAGGAGCACCCATTAAATGTCAAATTCTTTCCAAGCAGGGTCTGTCAATCTTGGCCCCATTGACATTTTGGGTCCAGTAATTCCTTATTAGGGGAAGGGAATGTCCTGTGCATTGCAGAAGGTTTTGTAGTATCTCTGGCCTCTTCCCACCAGACATCAGTAGCAGCAATTGTGACATTCAACAAATGTCTCCAGACATCCCCAAATGTCTCCTTGGGGCAGGGCCACAATTTCCCTTTTAAGGATGTGAGAGAGTTTAACTACATTTTTTAAGTATAAAATATATATAACTTTTTAAAATGCCATCTCCCCAAACATATATATGTATATACATATCTACATCTATATGTAATATATGTAAATCTATTGCCATATCTAAATCTACAGCTATATATCTACGTACGTGCACACACACATTCTTACAGAGTCCTTACAGAGGAGGCATTTGGTTAAAGTGCTCATTGTAGCCTTTTTTTCATGGGAACCATTATGACTTCAGTAAATTGCCCACTAAATTTCATCTGTCGCCTCTGTTCCTGCTTAGATACAACTAAAGCCTATTGAAATTGATTTTTGTGTCAGTAACAGAGCAGGGATTCAGTAAGAACATGAAAGCTTCCCTTTCATTACTAGTCTTTTTTCACCCTTATTGCTTCAGATTTAGTGGGCCCTAATTATATTCCAGTGCTTCTCCTGCTGACATTTCTTTTGTTTTAATTAAAACTTCCGGAGGTTTGAGGACACCGTGGGAGAGGTTTTTATTCATCAACAGCCCTGATAAAGAGTCAGATGGGTCCCTATTTGTGTTCCTGCCACCTGAGAATGATAGCTGGGAACACTGTGGTCCTTTCCCTTTGTTTTTGTCGGGACACTGGTGCAGTCCTTTCTCTTGCTGCAGAGCCCCGAGCTTTGAGACCCACCCTTGCTGCTGCCACAGACCTTCTAAGTGACCCAGACAGCAATGTCGGTGGACTGGCTTCTTATTGAAGCCATAAATTTGTGAAGTGAAATGTAGCACTGTCTTTTCATTATTATCATCTATTTCTGCATCCTCCCTGCCACGCCTATAGTGCCCCTTGGTGCGAGGCCTGCCCCGCCCACTCCCGACCACATGGTTGTAAATCTCAGGACCGGGGGACCAGTGCCAGGCTGTAATTGACAAACCTGTGCAAGGTATGGACAGAAGACATGTATATCTTTTTAATCCGCAGCTGGGAGGTGGGACGGAGTGAGCAAAGGGTCTGCCAGAGGTCCTGAGGGGAAGACAGAGTTGGCTCATAAAATAGGCCTTAGAGAGGGAGCTATTGATTCGAAATCTAGAAAAATGAGCTGCCCTGCCTCAAGAATAGTTGGTTCTGTCCTGCCGGGGCTGAGTAATCTCTCAGGAAAAAGGGAGACAGAGATGGAGGACCTGTATACAGCAGGGCAGCGTCTGGGCCTTGCGTTTCCCTTGCCTTAGAGTTCTCTCCCTGAGCTGTTCCTCAGGTAAACGATGAGGTCCTGAGACACAGAGGACTAATGTCTGCCCGCGGCCCCAGGCTCACTCTCACGGGCCAGTGTGTTAGTTAACACTTGGAAAACAAACCCAAAGCAAAGCCTTCTTGAGCAAAACACTCACATCAAACCATGCGGCTTCTTCCTCCGGTTATAAAACCAGAAGCTGTTCCTACAATATTTTTTTTTCCTTAAAAGAAAAGCTTTCTGCCACTTGTAAGTAGCTATTTCTCCAAATTCTATCAGGCCTCTCCCAGGTTAAGTCTGTGATGGATCACTGGAGCTTTCTCTTCCCTGTTGACTGTAGGTGGTTTACAAGTCCACTAGGTCTAGAAGCTTCATGTTTCCCAGTGCGATTTAGCACCTACCCTTTGCATTGACATTCCAGGCAACGTCAGAGGATTAAACACATAAAACAGACTCCCCGCCTCTGAGGAGCTTTTGGTTCTAGTGTTCAGAAGCCATGTGCCTCGTGGACTGAAGGTCCCAAGGCACCAAGAGCTAAGGGAACTCGAATAAGAGAGAAGCTAGTTCCAGCGCAGCTCACGTAGGCTATTGTACGCCCTTAAGAGCACACTCTTGTCACATCCAACCTTTTATGGGCAGTGTCCAAAACGTCTTTGTATCTTAAGAGGATTGCTGACGTCTCCACCCGTGTATCCTAAACACTTGTGCCTGGAGCACCGAAACCTCACCCCACCACCCCAGCAGAAAGCAAAAACAGCCATTGGGAAGCAACGTAGTGTTGTTTGCTTTTACTTTTTCAAAATTAAGAGCATTAAATTAATGGACACTTTAACACCAAAAAAACAAAACAAACAAAAAACTAAGAAGCTTGCCTAAATGAGAAATCTCTGACTTTCTGAAAAATTCTCCATATGTAATGATTTATTCTCCTTTTACTACAGTTGGGTATATACTTCATCTTGGACTGGGGTCGAGGACCGTGGCTTTTAAATGCCATCTCAATCCCCAGGTGCCACCCCAACTCTGGGGATAGGGAAGGCCTTTGTGCCAGCTGGGGAGAGGTGGAATTTTGGGGGAGGATGAGAAGTTGGCGAATGTACATACGCATCCTGTGAACCTCAACATCTAGGGGGTTTAGTCCTTCTAGAATCTAATGTTAAAAAAAAAAACCCACGAACGATTGTGGTTATCCTGTAGTAAACGAAAGGAGTGGTAGCAAGATCTTTGGTTTCGTGCTCATTTGAGGGGTTGAAGGAGAAGGTTACTAGGAAGTGTGTTCTTGGCTGAAGGCCATGGCCGAGACTGGCTCTGCTACTTTTCTGAGCTCTCGTCACCCCGCAGCCTGTCTGCCTCGTCACTGCTGTCACTTCATCTGTGCGTGCCGTTCCTGGGTACAGGCTTCAGGCTCCCTGCCATGGAATCTGCATACATTAACTATTGTCTGCTAGAAATTGTGACTGTTTGATTTTTTTCCTTTAATCATCCATTTTGATTTATAAACTGAGCCAAACTGGCAGCCATGAAGATGGAGGAATCCTAGTTTCTAACAAAGAAAAATGAGGCGCAGGCTTCTCTTCCCGCCCTGTCTCTGTGAGCGGGCCTCAGTTCTCAGCTGGGCCAGCTCCGGACGATCTTGGAAACGATCCATTTTCTGCTCTCAGAGGTGCCAAGCAGAGGAATTCACAGCAAGTGGTGCTGCGGCAGAGAGCTGTGGCTTGGGAACTGGCCTCTGTCGGTTCCTTACTTCATCTTTGCCACAGTCTGGGAGCAGTGACGGCTGGGTCACAGTGCTGCCTGCGTGGACTGGAGGATTTTTTTCTTTCAAGCTTCTGATGAGTGACACATGCAGGCCCAGGAGGAAGAGAGGCATCATTTAACCTGGGAAAACCTAGGAATAGATACTGTGCCAAATATATTCTGTGAACATCCTTGTTTTTCAATTATACAGATTTTTAGATCTTCTCATAAGGTTGTCTGGTCTACCTCTTTGCCTCAAGACAAGGTGTATCTAAGAAAGGTAGAATTCCCGAAGATGTCAAAGAGGTTTCTTTACTGTGCTTTCATCTTTAGCATGAATGGAAAACCACAGTTCACCTTCACTCCCATCATTGTAGTTCAGAGGGACAGCTAAAACCAATTTCCTGTTTCTCTGTGATCTGTGGAGAGGTGAACTGGACTGTCTATGCAGGGGTGTCAAACTCATTGTCACCGGGGGCCACATCAGCCTCGCTGCTGCCTTCAAAGGGCCGAATGTAACTTTAGGATTGTATACATGTAACTGCTCCTTAACTAGGGGCAAGGAGCTCGACACTGCTGCTGGGTAGAAACAAGGGGTCGGGCCGGATAAAACAAGGTGGAGGGCCGGACTCGGCCTGCGGGCCTTGTGTTTGCTACCTGTGGTCTATAGAGTTTAAATGAATTGCATCCTCTAAATTCATCTCTCAACGTATTTTGGGTGAAATGATTGTACCTCCTGCTCACCGTCCCACCCCATCTGCTGGTAGACCCTTTGTGGCTGGGTGGAAGTGTGGGCAAGGGGTGAGAGGGGTGGGAGAAACTGATGTGGACAAACGGATGGTATTGACCAAGAACCTGAATACAATCCTCAAATCTCACCACTTCATTCAGTCCACCCTCTAGCAAATATTTACTGAATCCCTACTGGGTCAAGCACCGTGGGAAGCATGGGGTAAATATATATCTGAGTCATTCCCGAATCATGTTGAATTGACCTTCTCAGTATCTCTTTCTGACTCTCTACCTACTGCTCACCTTCTCCATAACTTTCATCCTAGTCCAAGTTGCCATCATCTCTCAAATGAATTACTAGATAGCATTACAATTTTTATTTTTCCATCACCTTTTCTGCTTTCCTCTGTTCTCCGACTTGCCTCTAGGACAATCTTTTCAAAATGCAAACTTGAGCCCTCTCCACCCTGGCTTCACACTTTTTGGCGGCTGCTCATTTGGCCTTGGATAAACTCCTCCTCAAAGTGGCCTGCGAAGCCCTTTGTGGACTTGCTCGGCACTTGCTCTCTACTCCAGCCACGCTGGCCTGCTGTTAGTCACTCAGATGCTCTAAAAACTACACAACAGGACATTTGAACGTGGTGTTCTTTTTATCTGGAGTATACTTCGCAATACTTGAACTAGTTTATTCTATTCATTGGTCAGGCCAGAGCTTTTCTTAAAGCTTTTACCCCAGATCCAGTAAGAAATATATTATTTTACATTAATATCAAGAATACACACACATAGGTAGGTAGGTAGATAGATACACAGTTTTTGAGTTCCCTAGGAAACAGATTCTGAGGACAGATTTGCTTGTAGGAGTCTTTTGGGGTGCATTCTCAGTATCAACACCTGTGCAAGAGTGAGGGCAGATTTGGGCAGTAGAAGGAGTTGAATGCAGTTACAAAAGCCCCAGGAAAATCCCCTCAAAAGGAGCTCTGGTGCTCGTATGCCCCTTCAGAATTATTCCACTCTGATTTAAGGGATGCATGCTTTTATATTCGTACATTGATGAATCATTGAATGCTTGCTGCCTCCAGGTACAGGCAGGAAGCATGCCCTTGGTCTAGCTTCTGTGTTTGGCTAAGGCAAACTTCTGGACAGAGACTTGGAACCTCATTCTTGAAGGAGGGAGCGAGGGGGCACACCACAGTGTATACTGCAGTCTGTCTCTTGTGTAGGCTGGGTCCACTTGCGTTGTATAGTAAGTTCTGGAAACAGCTTCTCTAGGGTTCGCTGTTCACTTTTCCTAGGAAAGTTATAAGCCCTCACCATTACATAATGTCTAACTGTTGCAACTGATGCTCATTATCTCCCTCCCATTTTACTCCCTGTGTTGGTTAGCATCTTTGCGGGTCTGTATGGCAGACTTGTTGGGATGACCCAGACCCTCCTTCCTGAGACATCTGAACTCAACATGACTTTCTCAGGCTTGACTTGCTGCTGTTGTTTATTTAACAAAAATATTGGGTAGCATATAAAAAGACTTGTATCTTCTGCAGCCAGAGTAGAAAAAGCTGAAGACCACACCCGAGAATTAATTATGGGGGTAGAAGAAAAGGTTTAATTCTCAACTACAGCATGACTGGGAAGTAATGAGACTGTGAAAGTTGCAATGGAGACACCCAAGTTTTTAGCACTTAAAAACTGAAAACCCCTGTCTCCCTGAATACTCCGAGGCTTCAGAAGTTATGTTCCCATCTTGTTTGAAGACAGTACACAGCTCTCAGGATTTAACCTCATCCCCCTTATAACTTTCACACATTGCCTTCAGTTGATCATTAATCACCCTTAGCTTTTCCTTGTCTTTCTCCAATATATCAGTGACTCTCAGCAAAAGCCATGATTCCATTTCTTTAAACTATGATTTCTTCTGGACCTCTTAATGTCTGAAATATTGGACTCGCCAGTGTATTCACTGTATTCCCTGGCACCTGTATCCCACTCCTGTTCCCCACTAGTGAACATTTGGCAGTGACACTGCTACCGTATGCCAGGGGCAATCAGTAAGCCACCTGTCACCAGTAATAAGGGTCTCATTGACAGCCTCTCTGAGAGCCTGTGTCTTTGGGCCATTCCTGGAAACAACTCTGTAAGGTAGGTTCCCCTGGAAACATATTCTGATTTGGAGATTTATATGTAAGAATTTCAATGGGGAGTGTTCTTAGGATCTACACCTGTAAAGAAAGTAGCATTGTGCAGAGGATTTGCACAATTCTTGAGCAAACTGGATTCTGTTTTCTTTAGGAGGGAGCATGACCTTGGGCTGTGCTCTTTTGGCAGAGAGCAATTACCAGAAAAGCCTTGGCTGACAGCTGTAGGGTGCTTCGGTATTGAATCTGGGTGGTATACTACAGCATCAATTATCGATGGGTGGATGGGTGGGTGGGTGGATGGATGGATGGATAGCTGTAACTGTGCATTTGATTCATGAAACAGCTGCCCCTGCTACATGTTCTAGATTATGAATTGTTTTCTACTTGATTTGATTTATTTTCAGGGTTCTTGTGATGCGCACTTTGAAAATCAATGTCGTTATCATCAGTGGTGTTAGTGCAGAATGCTATGGAAACACAAAGGTGGGACCATCACTTGCAACTAGGAAATTGAAGAAATCTCCCTTCATAAATGCTAGATATAATCTAAGCTAAGCACAAAGAGCTTAAACACACTACCTGTGTGTGAGTCCTTGGACCAGGAAGGCGGCGGTAGGGTGGAGTGTCTGCATTTTCCACAACCCCGTTTGCTCGTGTGCTCTGCGGGAAACAAATCTATTTCCGTGACCTAGAAATGAAAGTGCTCTTTCTCCCGGGCTTGCCTCAGGCTAGCGGCTCTGAAGCCATCTTGCTCTTCCTGAGAAAATAAATAACAGCAATAACAAAGCAGAGGCTTTCATGGCGATTTCACACAAAATCATTGTTTTTCTCTTGAATTCCTTTTAGGGAGGAGGTAAAGAGATAGAGGATTATATCCTTGAGAGATTTAGATTTCACCCGGATGTTGAGTTACTCTTTATGGAACAAGAATCGGTATAGTTCTTTACCTCAAAAATGAGGTAGAAGAGAAGAAAAGAGGATCTACACCTGTGAAGAAAGTAGCATTGTGCAGAGGATTGTGCAGGGTGGGTGTGCAAGTGTGTCGGAGGACTGGGCTGCGGCAGGGTGGGTGTGCAAGTGTGTCAGAGGACGGGGCTGGGCCGCGCCTGCCAGCTCTAGTGACCCTGCAGCCGCGCTTTCCCCAATTTAATAAGCTCTCTTCCTCTTCTCTGGTGGATGAGCTTTTTATGCTTGAGGCTATGATTGACAAAGGCTTAGGGCCCTACTGGAATTTCAGTTTTGTTTTTCTAGATTTAGTCTGTTATTTTTGCTATTGTTGGTTATTTCAGTAAGAAAATCTTTATTCTTTTTTTAAGAAATGACTCAGCAACTGCAATCTGACAGGATTTTTTTCTAATTTTTGTAAGAAAAAATATTTAACTCTGCCACCCTTTAGAGGTTCCCTCCACCCCCAGAATTTAATTTTTAGTCATTGTTTGAATACATATTTTAGACCTAAACTGAGATGGAGTTTAGGTTTATATTTTTCATTTCTCTTATGAATGGGAGTAACTTAAATTAGGAGTAATATTAAATTTCCACTTCAAAGTTCTTTTGTAATAATAATATCCTTTTTTGTTGCCTTGCCCTCAAATCAAAAAAATAAATTAACAAAATCCTATGTGAAATAGAGATGAATGTTTTGATGTTTAACTCAACTTACGTTAAATATGAAAAGAAAGTTTGTTTAAAAATTACTTTTACATTTTAGCGATAAGCATTTCTGGTGCAGGATGTGGGTGGCAGAAGGGGACAGAGGAGACGGTGTCCTGGGTTTAGGTCCTGGCTGTGAGATTTGCCTTACCTCTGGAAGAAGGGTATTGGATTAAGTGCCTGGCGGGCTCTTCTTATGCCATTTATTTGAGATTTTATGAAGTTGCTTCAGGTTTCTAGTGATCTTTAGGTCAGCTAACTCCTGGCCAGTCCCTCAAAGTCTGCCTCAATCTGGATCCTAATTGGTTTGACATTCTCCGGTGATGTAAAAGCAACTCCAGCTGCGCTGCCTCCTTTGTGGCCCTCCCCTCGTCAAAGGTTGACAGCTCAGCCGCTTTCCCCGGCAGAGCGAGGACATGCTTTTGCCTGGGACTCAGCTGAGGCTTGCTAATTGTTTCATCTCCAGGATCTCATTTGAGCTAAAGCTGCCATCCAGAGGTGTATTCCTTAGTCATACCCATGGAGAACTGTTATTTCAGCTTGGAAGCAAAATTTAAACTGGAAAAGCAGGTTATTTTCTTTTCCGTTGTTACTTTCAATGCCGGTATAGATAGCCGTTACTAAAACAAAAACAAAAACACCAACAACCAGTTGAGACTGTTACAAGATATTTTAATCATCAAGGAAACTAAAGTTTCTTCACTTCCTGAGTATTTTCTAACAGAGGACATACTTGTCTCTCCTCCAGCCAGGTCCAGCTCCCCTTCCCCAAAATTCCGCCTCGCACACAAGCCCTGGGCTGACACTTTGGAGAGGAGGTAGAACCACGTGATTCAACATTGCCTTTTTTATTTAGCTTGACAGCCACTGTGAAAATAAGGCCCAAAGACAAAGTGATGGAGATGTTTTACAAAATAAACACTAAACAGAAATCGATCTTCAAAGCATTTAAGATCTGTGTGTGTGTGTGAGTGTCTGTCCGTCTGTCTTCCCCATTGTTTATCTAGATGACATTGTTCTTCATGGTTGGAAATGAATGATAATGTTGTGTATCAGAACTAAAGTCTTTATTTTATTCTCTTCCTACAGGGTCGTCATGTCAAAACAGGCCAGCTTGCCGCCATTAAGGTTATGGATGTCACAGGGGTAATGTATCTTATTCTTGCCTTCTCAATAGCTATATATTTGTAATAGAAAAAGTAGGGATAGAAAACATTAATTTTCAGATACAGAAACTTTTTGAACATCTAAGATCGTTCCCCACTTGTGCTTAACACGAAGAAGTAAGAGTGTTCAACAGCTGATAGAGAAGACCATGGGTAAACCATTCTAATTAAATTAGATACCTGCACACTGCCTTAGGTATTTAGAGTGCAGAATAAATAATGTGTGCTGATAATTTACATAAACACAATGGAAGGCATTTGCGTATGAAGACGGAACAAGGATTTGAAGGTATTAAAAGAATAATACTGAGATTACACAGAAGAGATGGGTCTTACCATTTTTCCCAAAGGTCCACCTAACACCGGAACAGACAAGAGTTTGGGTAGCTCTAAAGTCCTATTGGGATATTTAGCATAACGATTTTCCTCCCAAAATATTACTGAACAAATAATCATAATAACCACAAATTCTTCTTATTATTTAGAGCAACACTGAAACAAAATTTCCGCCTGGATGATCAAAAGCAATCTAAGGAGTAGACTTTATTTGAAATACAATCTTACGCTTTCAGTCCTTTTTGCTGAGTCTATTTAAAATATGGTAATGCTTTTTCAAGAGTACTGAACAAAAATCAGACTTGAAAGGACTCACTGGACATCAAAAGCATGTTAATAATTTTCTGTTGTCCTGAGAATTTTTCTGAGATGTGTGTCTGCTGTACATAAAAGCTAAAAGACCAAAGTCTTCCATTGGGTCCAAAAGTGGATTATTTAATGTATATAGACAAAGAATGAATTGGTCACATAAAGGTATCAAGAGCTAATATACAAATTAAAAAAGGCACATGGTATTGTCTGCATGTCTGACTTCAATTTACACCTTTTCTGGCCCCGTTTGTTACCTTCGATAGTATATATTATATGGTATGCTATCTACCATAATACTAATTTTGCTAATTTTCATTTATACCACACATTTTTCTGATTTCTTATTATTGATCTGAATTCTTCTTTGAATTATACACATTTTAACCAGTGTAAAAAGATGTTCCCATATGTTTATTAGCACTTAAAGTACTTCCTTTTAGTTGCCCTAAGTATATTATTCAGAGGTTATAAATATCAGAGGTAGCAAACCAAGTTCAAATATTTAATCCCAATTACTTTCTTAATTCATCTGACCTTTGCTGAATAAGAAACTGCATGTAGATTATATTAATTAGGGTTAGCTTCTGCTACTTGAAACAGAAAACTCAAGATAACAGGGGCTTATGCATGATGGAAGTGTCTTGCTGTCATGTTAGAAGAGTCAAGAGCCCAGGGATGCGGGGCAGCAATGTGGTGGATAGGAGAATGTTCTTCTCTCTCTACTCCATCATTCTAATGCATGGTTGGAGATGGTTGTCAGATTTCCATTGATCATTGGCAGGGAAAAGAAAAGAAGGGGTTGATAGCTGAAGGGTACAGAAGAGAACCCCTTCCAGTGAAATCTTTTCTACACATTTCTACTTGGTTCAGGGAAGCTGGGAGATGTAGTCTTTCATTCTAGCAATGTGTGCAGTTAAAATTCTGGGTTCTGCTAGGAATAAAAGGGAGAATGGATACTGGGATGGTCGGCTAGCAGGGTCTGACACAGAGAGCAAGATCAGGTACTATTAGCTGTACCTGTAATCCCGTTATAAATGTGTAAACCTTTTACAAAACTCCCACCACAGAACAAGTTAAAATTTATTTTGTTATTCTGCTGAAGTCCTACTACTGTATTTTCCTTGGAGTGGATAAGAGCTGCACAAAATGCAATGCCCTTGGCAGTTTAACAGCTATTGGTTATGGACCAAGTCCAAGACATTTGTGCTATAAAGTTTTATTGTGTGGTTCTATGGAACTACAGTTGAGTTCTGCTGACATCCTTAATCTCAGGGCACAAGTGTGCACAAAGTTGTATATTGATGAACAAAGTATGACTTGGGAGCACTGCACGTTGCTTTTCTAGCTTCTGATTCTAGTTGTGAGACTTCAAATTGCTTGATGAACCACTTACTTTCACTAGACCACTTTGCTGGGGATCAAAATAGTTATACAGCTATTTATCCCAGATTATGTTTTTTCAGTTTAGAGAATGTTAGTTAGCCTTTCTAAACTGGGTTTCACAAGGCAATGAAGCCCTACAAGAAAATGATTTGAGAGACTATTTAATCAATTCTCCCAAGGATGGTACAAAGTTAACGGCATTTTCAGTGCAAAGGGGAGTCCATCCATTGCATACAATGGAGGCTTTATAGTATTTTGGCTTAATTCTCTTGGGGAACCCCTGTTGAAAGGGCTTGATAGTTTTCCCTGATTCAGACACATCATTGGTCATTATGTAACCACTGACCTTTAACAAAGACAAACATGGATGCACATCAGGACATGGTTTTCTTATTCCCATGGTATCAAATGATACAGCATCAAATGACTTTTGTGTCACCCCCTTACACATGACAGTCAACATAAGATTTCCTTTGTGAAACTCATGTGGTGTCCTCAGAAAACAATCTATTTCATTTTGCCATGTTGTCTTTTGTGTATTATGGAATGTTGCAGAAGCTTCTTACCAATTATTATAATTGTGCTCATTATAGCTGCTCTGTTAAAACTGAGATGAATTCTCAAAGGTCGTCTTTGTTAATTGTTTGCAACGATTTACTGCAAAGTTACTATAGTTTATTGTAATGAAATTGGTAAAGCCATAGCTTGAAATCAATTTTTAAATTATTGTTTTTGTTCTGTACTACTTCTCTCTCTCTCTTTCTCTCTTTTTTTAATAGAAAACAGCCACCGACGGAGTTGAATATAATGCTGTGTCCCTCTGGTTTTAGATCTGAGGCACTTCCGAATTTGCTAATATTTGCTTCAGAATTAGTGCTTAAACTCAGACTAAGTCTTTGAAGTTCTTTTATTTTCTGAAATAATTATGGGAAGTTCTGTCTTTTGTCACCTTCTGGAGACCCCTTCCCTGCTAGACATTGAGGAGTAGTAATTAAGCCTAGGAGGACCACCAAACAAGGACATTCCTGGCCAAAGAGAGAGCCTGTGTCAAGGCCTGGAGGTTGGGAGAGTGTAGAGCGTGTTCGGGGAACTACTACGTAGTTTAAGGATTAAAAACTGCTGAGGACCTGGTGGCACAAGATGAATCTGGACAAGTTAGGGCCAGGTCGTGAAGGAATCAAATGCTGCGGCAAAGACTTTACAAGGTTTTCACAGCCTTTGTTTACCAGACTGAAACTTTGATCAAATAGTTTCAGGTAAAAATTCAATATGTAGAAGAGATATAAGGGGAGAGGTTTTATTTTGGTTTTTGTTTTGTTTTTGATTGTTTGTTTGCTTAACAAGACATGGGAGACTGTGACTCCTGGCCCCTCCTCCAGACTGCTGCTGGAGCCAATCGGTGTCGGGCCAGAAATTGAACAGCAAAGTAACGTCCTGGGGTTTGTCTATTAGAAGGATCCGTTTTAAGCCCTGCTTCACTGAGTTTCTTTTTCCATCTTATTTACGGAATTCCTATAGGTAAAGCTGTGGCCATTCTGCATCTCTCTTTTAGGAATAAGGAAGTGGCCTTCTCCCAGTAGCCTCTGGTAGAGTGTTTTGCCTGTAGTTAATGAACTCAGTGAATATTTGTTAAAATTGGACTAAAAAAATCTAACTATCTTCATTCATTTGGAAGAGTCAGGGGGACACACTGCTATAAGCACATTTAGTTCCTCCCTCCCAATGGGAGGGAGGGGAGTGATTATTAGCATAATGCATAATATTAAAAATAATAACAACAGCAGCCATGGTCAAAATAAAAACTGATGACATTGATTGAGGGTTTATCATGTGCCCAGCACTGTTCTTAGTACTTAATACAACATATATTAACTCATTTAATCCTCAAAACAACCACCATTAAGGGCACACTGCTATTATATCCATTTTACAGATGAGGAATTGAAAGCACCAAGAGCCTAAGTAACTTGTACAAGCCCCACAGACGGTAAGTGGCAGAAGGTTCCAGTTCAAATCCAGCCGGTCAGGGTGTGCCACCCTCCCCACAGCCCTGTAACGACAGTGAGAGGCCAGGGGGCAGCACCGAGCGTGGTCTTCACATTCCGATAACAGCCCACAGGCACTGAAGGTGTGCCGCCTCATTTATAGCTGATGCTGCCCGAATGAACGACAGTACTGCTAGGGTTAGACGTATTTGCTTCTGGGTGACTTGAGCGTCGGTCTTTTTATTAATTCATGGTTTTCTCGGGAGTCAGACGTTCGTGCAGGCTTGGGGCCAGGAGAAGGTGCCCATCGCGCCACCTGCGTCCCTGGGGGGCGCCGCCCCGTGTGGGAGAGAGCGGGCCAGCCTCGTGGTAAAGAGGAGCGGTGCAGTCATCACTCTTACCTGAGTACACACTCGTTTTGACACTCCGTGGCCCTCTTACCCTGGACATGTTCCCGCTGCCACATGTGTCAACGTGGATAATGACACTCCCCTCATAGAGTTAGTGTGAAAAGTAAATGTAGTGACTTAGAAAGCATTTGAGAACAATATGTAGAACACAGTGTCTGGTGCACATACGGTTATCACAGTATCTCCTGCCGACATTTTTGGCCTCTCTCGCCATGGCACTGAGTCCCATAGAAGATAACAGGCCGTACCCCTCCAGCTACAGGGTCTCGGCAACCACTGTTTCCCTGCCAGGAAGACAGCTCCCTCCTCAATCACACCACCTCACACTTTTTCTTTCTTCCCACCGGGGTAACTCCCACAAGGACTTTAGAATTTAGCTCACATTTGGATTTCTCAGGACTGTCTCCCATAGGCCCCCCAATGAGATCAGCTGCCCATCCCTCATGTGTTAGTAATCTTGCATGCCTCTCTGTCATTCTCTGATTTCCGTCTGTGTTCCCCACTGGACTATAGTAAGTTTCATTGTGGCAGAGCCCGAATCTGTTATGCCCATTGTTGTATTATTATATTGTTCACATTTAGCATTGTGCCTGGGATCTAGTGGGCACTTAAATATTTGCTGAATGAATAGTACACAGCACACCCAGGAGCAGCCCGCAGAACGTCATGGTAAAGTCACGAGTCCTAGCAACGCCGCGATGAGGAGCTGCGGGCTTAGGCAACCGACTCGAACGGAGAAGGTCATTCAGTATAAAGATCTCAAAGCATACTCTTTAAAAGTAATCGTTACCAAAAAAAAAAAAAGAGTTGTTATCATTTGCAATTACTTATCTTAGGAAATGTAGATTTTCTCTATCCTTTAGAACCAGAACAAAATCAAGAATTAATGATATTGAGGCTGATATGTGACTTCAAATTTCCTTCAAAAATTTTAATTTGTATTCACTAAAACAGCCTGCTTGTTGTCATTGATTATAACTAGATCAAACTTATTACATAATCAAACTTATAAAATAAGGATTTATTGATTTAAAAAGTCTAGATTTTGTTGATGCTATTTATTGGTATCTTGATTTTTTTTGGAAGAATTTATCCAAATTTTTATAATTTTTTTAAAAAAATCACATCCTAGAAAATATTAACAATACCTTCAAAATCTAAGAGTCAATGATTTTTTAACAAAAAATTATCTTCAATTTTTGTTGCACTTAGTCAACAATGAAGGGGAGAATGATGGGTTAACACAAATGCCCGCCCAATGCCAGCAGCCACTGTGGGAAGCAGGACTGGGGAGCAGGCGCGGCAGGGACTGCAGCCAGTGTCCACACATCTGGAAGGAGTGGCATTTATGAGTCTATACACCGCCTATTTCCTTCCAGTGTTCAAACTGACCAGGGCCTTGGATTACTATAAATATTTTATACATAGTTTTATTTCCACTCCATGGGTTGTGAACAACTAAATTTTAGGCAGTTTGTTAGAGAACATACTAATATTAGGTGCCTTATTAATTCTATCTTTAAAAGCTAGCATATTGTAGGTGCTTATAATGTGTTCCCCTGTGTAACAAATATGTAACTTAAATCCCTCTATTATCTCCTGAAATCATTCACAGGTAAATATTATTATTGTGTGTGGAGAAGCTTCTTTAATTGGAGCATCAAAGTTGGGTTTCTCTTCAGCCCTGGATGAAGATGCCCCTAAATTCTTCTTTCATGATTAGCGCTTTGGTTTTATTACCATGGGTAATGACCCTTTTACTGTCTAGTTTTCAGTATAGAATTAAGAGCACTGGCTTTGGAGTGAGACAAATCTTGCTTTCTGTCTTAGCTTTAACATTTAAACTATGAATGAACTCTCTGAACTCATTTTCCTCATTTGTAAAATAAGATCATTAAACGGATCTACTTCATAGAGCTGTTTTGAGTATTAACTAATAATAAGCACACAGCCTCTAGTACATGGTGAATATTACATAAGTTTGGCTTTTGCTGTGTTTTGTCACCATGGTCCTGATGATCATATTATCTTCATAGGTAGGTAGTAGCCTAAAAGCATCACCTAGAGTCATCCATTTCTTTGCATTTGAAAATCACCCCCTCTTCATAGGGTTTGTCATCCTCCAGGAGGCCAATCCTGGTTTCTCACATTGCCCTCCGCAAGCAGTGAGGAAGCACCACGCCAATACACACCGCTTTTCAAGCCTCTGCTCCGTCAATCTACTAATGTCCCATTGGCCAAAGCAAGCCACATGGCCAACCCCAACGACAAGGAGAGGAAATGGACTTCAACTCTTCAAGAGGGAGGCTGCTAAATATTATGGCCACTTTTTTGTCAATGACCATGAATACTAAGCAATAAATAGATTCCTATGATCTTGAGGGAAAAAAACAATCTTCTTTATGTTGATAATAAAGCTTTGCTTATGCTTAAATAAGCATTTAATCATTTCTAAGCCCTGAGAGGTGACTTAGAAAGGCATTCTTATTCCCATTTATAGGTGAAAATATGTGACATTTGAAAAGTTTAAATGCCATGCCTGAATCAGCTTGGACTAGATTTTAAAGGCCTCTGCTTGAAGTCATGGTTCTTCCTACAGCACTAGGCTTGGCTTATGAAAGACTCTCTTTTTAAATTTGTGATGGTTTGTTTTTCATTATGATCCAGTGGTCATGAGTTTCCCAGTGAGCTTGATGCTTGTGCTTATCTCTTAAGACATAGGAACAATCCATTTACAAAATAGGAGATATCTGACTCTTACAACTTTGTAACCTAATTCTAGCCTCAGTTGTAGTGTTTGTCTTTTTGAAAACATCATAACCTACCTCTTTCAAAGAGCCGTATTGTGAGAGGATGGATTGCTTGCTGAATAGTTAAATGAGTTCATTAGTAAGTCCCCCTTTCAGTTCCACTGAATAATTTACTGTCATCCTTGGGATAGACTACAAATCTGGATAAACAGTAGCCCTGAAGTCCTGAGAAATTGTATGGTTACTTACAAGATTATGTAAGATCAAGGTCAAGGTTCTATTTTAGAGTTACATAACCATGACCCATAGTGGTTCCATCATTGTGTTTGGAAACAGTGCAATTTAAACCTAAAGTTCAAGTTACTCACATTCCCGCCATCCTACCCTTGTTATTTAGTTTTTGGTTGAGAAGGTTAATCATAATGTTTATTTGTATTATAGTTTATAACTTTCACATACTTCCTTTGATTATCACAAAAGACTGGGATATATAATAATACTATTATAAAATCTGTATCTCATTATAAATGAGAAAACTTGGCTCCAAAAGGTACAGTATTTTCCTGAGATCACACAGCCAGAAATGAGTGGAGCCCAAACTGAATGTGTCCCCCCACCCACCCCCACTTTTCTGACTCAATGCACATGATTTCTTCATCATCATATCGTCTCAGTTTACCTTTTCAAAGTGTGGGAGAACGTGCTGACTTCATTCCAATCTCCAATACTATTTAATTTGGGTTTAATTATATACTGAATTACACTGTTATTTGATGGTTTCATAAGTTTTTATTTTCTTAATGATATGGTAAGCTTTTTCTAAGCACTCCCTCCTCCCCCCAACCTCCACCTCTGACTCTCCCCCATCATTCACTGTCCTGTCAGGACCCAGGAGGCAGGCAGCAAACACTTGTCGGACCAGACTGGCTGTTCCCTGGGAACGCCTGGCGCTGTCAGGCAGGGCTGGACAGTGATTGGTGGTTCACTGCCTCCTGTGCTCGCCTCTTTAGTCGAAGCAGCTGTCAGGGCCAGGCTGCCCACGGTAACTCTCAGGTTTGTTTTTGCCCCTTCTATTTATGCTTCCCTAAAGTACATCAGCTCACATCCTACCATCATCCACAATCATTAGGCCCCACGTGATGAGTTTAAAATAGCTCGTATGCACCATAGTAAGGCATTTGAGGCATATTGCAGGGACCTTTCCACAAGCTGAGGTCTGTGAAGGTCATCGTCTCCTGAGGCCTGCGGTGAAGGTGTAGGCAGCTTTTGATAGCTGCAGGGAAGAGTTCCTTGGTCAGCAGAAAGCCATCCCTTCCCTCAGTCATCATCCCAACCCCTCACTCCCCACCACTGCGAGGGCCGCGTGCTTCTCCTTGGCTCAGCATGCCAATCATGCATTCTATTTTGAGGTTACCTAGTCTTCAACTTAGTGAAGCCACGTGATGTGCAACCCACTCAGTTTTCCTAGGTTTGCACATCTCCATTGATTTTTATTGAACTTAGTTTTGTGTGGTTAGGAAATGTCAGCATTTCACCACGCTCCTCATCTTCTTACCAGTTCCTTTCCAGCATCACTGACACTGCTGTGCATGGTTGGGCTCTTTGTAGGTATTCATTCTTATATTCACATTTGTTCACAAGCACTTTGCTGGGTGCTGGGGATGTTATAGAAAGCAAAAGATTCCTGTGTTTACAGTTGTTATGAACCCATAGGGAAGGGCTACTTAAATGATTAGACAGCTAAATGGGGTTGCAATTCTGGTAGGTGCTTCAATGGGAGAGACACATGATGATCTACCGGGCTCCCCTCAAATCAGGCAGGTCAGAGAGCTTCCTGGGGAAGGGACTTTGGAATGGAGACCTGAAGGCAGAAGAAAGCTTGTGATTCATGCAGAAGAGTCAAGTAAATGGGAAGTTGTGACACAACTGACCCGTCCCTCCACCTGGTACCATGTGTCAAGAAGAGTAGGGGATGGACAAGTACAGTAGGGTGGAGGGTGCTGACATGCCTGAGAGAATCAGGGAAAGTGTCCATTAACTTCAATAAAAATGGTGAGTAGAAATTGTATGAAGAAGAGGAAGCAAGCAAAGACATCCCGTGAGAGACCGTAGAATGGCCCAACGATGTAGAGAAGCGGGAGGGAGGCCGAGCAGCTGGAAGGGGCAAGGGGACAGGCAGGGACACACTGTGAGTGGTCTTTCAGGCCATGGCAACATCTTATAATTATGCATAATCATTCCTACTGCTGCATCTAAAATGGTTTCCCTGGGATAAACATTTTTTTCCACCAGCTTCAGATGAGATCGAGCCGTTCAGGGTGGTATGGCCGTAGACTTTTCCTACCAACTTCAAAAATAAAATACTGTTCTTAAGTCCAACCTATGCGAACATACGAAAATAAAACTATGGGAGAACACAACTCTCTCCATCAATGATGCCTGGCTGGGGTGGAGGTGGGGGGTGTCTAAAAATGACTCGAGTTGGTGGACTCCAATTTGAAGCTCAGAACAAATGAAACCTGAATGGAGACACTTAGGAGAGTTGTGTCTTTTCACATCGGTGGCACTGCCACGTTTCCCCTTTCTCTTCATGTTCAGTTTCCGGAAGGTGAGCTGGGTACTCCTGCTTCGTGAACTTCCTCAGATCTAGGAAACTTACCCTCACTCCCTTTCTCATCTGACTTTCATCATCTTCAGTCAGGTACTTCAGTCAAAGTCGGCTTCAAAGAATGTGACCTTAAATTTTAAATTTTAAATATGAGTCTCTATTTTTTTCACTTTCCTTAATCTTTTCTATCCAGACAGGATCAGTAATAGGTACTTGATGGACATAGTTCCCAGAGGCCTAAAGTGAATTTGATCTCACTAGCCTACTTTGATTCTTTTCCAGGTGAAGGAAGGAGGTGTTTTGTTTTATTCTCCCCGCTCCACCACAAACCTGCTATACCGATTTGCTGTACAAACACAAGACCCTTTGGATTGCAAATATGTTTGTTGTCTTGCAAATTTTATCTTTGCAGTCAAGAAAAAAAGTCAAGTTATACAATTAGTATGCTTGCTGATCACCACAGAAAAAAAAAAACAAAGAATTTTTATGTAGTTGATTCAGACAGTGATAAAGAAATAGAATTCTACTAAGGTGTGGACTATCATGACCGAATATTTATTATTCTAATACAGGATGAAGAGGAAGAAATCAAGCAGGAAATTAACATGTTGAAAAAATATTCTCATCATCGGAATATTGCTACATACTATGGTGCTTTTATTAAAAAGAACCCACCCGGCATGGATGACCAACTTTGGGTATGTAGTACTCTCCAAATTTACTTTTCTTCCATGAAGAACAAGCAGCACTAAATGGTCCATTTCCCTGTCTTCCTGGCTAACTTTGATTGAGGGACTCCTTAGAAACCCTTTTCCCCATGATTTCTATAACTGTGTGTTTTCAAGGGTTTCTCCCTTTTCCCTGATTACTTCTCTGTATTCTTAGTATCTCCTCCTTCTATCTCTTAATGTGGACCGTCCTTAAAACCAGTTGTTAAGTTCTCTGTTTTTTCCCATTATGGACTATTTAGATTGAGTTTTTATTATATTTCAGGCATCGTGCTACTTTTTCTGGGTTATATCATTTATTCTGGCTCTTTGAAGTAGATACTATTATTCTCATTTTTGGGGTGATGCAACTAAGGTTAACAGAGAGGATAAGCAAACGGTCTCAATGTCTAAATAGCTAGAAATGGTGGAGCTAGGATCTAAGCAAGCTGTACATGGGTGCTTCTTCTTATCTATCACTGATGTGTGAAATTTAAATTCTAATTCTATGAGTAAAACACTTAAGACAGTGTCTGATATCACATAGGAACTCTCAAAGGTTGCTTTGCTTTTCTGTTTCCCCTTGCCCTAGTCCTGTATTTTTGAGTCTAAGACACAATTCTAGTTGAGTGTGCCACTAACAGTAAGTTCAGTATGTCTGACAGCAGAACCACCACTCCTATCCCCGCCCTGCCCAGTGCAGATTGCTCTTCTTCTCGCTTTCCTGATTTCTACTATTGGGAGTTCTATTCACTTTGTTCTGTAGGAAGGCTGTAATCCTGACTTGGTTTGACCTTCATCTGTCAATTTTATAACCACCCATTACTATAGGCCCATTCATTCATTCAGTGGCAGCCTGGATTCTGGAGCTGCTTGATCTCTCTCTCTTTCTCTGTCTCTCTCTCTCCCCCTCTCTCTGTCTCCCTTTCTCTCTCTCTCTCTCTCTCTCTCTCTCACACATACACCTCTGTTCATCTCATATGCTGCTCTTAGATTAATAGCTACAAACATACCCTTTTAACTATTTATATCTTGCTCATTTTCCAGAAGTCTTAATATATTTCTGGCATACAAAATTCACTGAATTATCCAGTGCTTACTATATATCAAATTATTTACTAAGCTATGTATATCCAGTTGCCACTATTTCATAGATAACTTGTCATAGAACTCAGTCTTGAGTGGAAGTTACTCTCTTAATGCATAAGACACTTATAGTCCAGGTGAGGAGACAAAACAGACAGTGAACACAGATGGTGATTAAAAAGATATAATAACGTTTGTTGGCTCAGAAAAATAAGATTTTCATGTCATTTGATATTGAATACTACAATCTTCGGAAATGGAAAGATCTGCTGTGAATTTTTTCCCCCATAAGACTCATCTCTATATTCAAAATAAAAAATGTACTTTGGGGTAAGTAAACTCGCTTTGTATGATCACATTGATTTTACATATTTTCATGTGATTTCTGAAAGAGTTATAGGAAGATTTTAACTGTGGCTCTTAAATGTATGTTAGCTGTAAATGTAACCATTAAAATGTAGAAATCATAAAAGAAAAGAAATGTGACTATAATACTAAAGGGAGATATATAAAATTTTTATTGTAAAATCATAATAAACAAAGTAAAAATGCAAATAGCTAATTTAGGGAAAATATTCATTTCATCCGCCATGAGAAAGAATTTAGTAACTTAAAGGTGAAGAGTTTTTATAAATCCATAGGACAAATATGAAACTACTAATAGATTGAGTTAAGAACAAGGCAATAATTAATGTACAAAGTATCAAACCAATTAAAATATTTAAAAATGTAATCTTACTAAAAATATAAATGCAAAAGTAGATGGGAATTGGATACTGCTTTTTACCGAGTAGAATGGCATAGCTTTTTTACTTAAATGATATACCCAGAATAGACATACACAGCCCCACTTGTGGAAATGAACTGTATTCAAAAACAAATAAAATATATACAGATATACACACAGAGAGATATACTGTGTATATTTCCCAGAGAAAGTACTTTTACTTTAGAATGACCCAGTAATAAATACTTGGGCAACTACCAAAAGATGTATGTGGAAGTGAACCAATAAGGAATTGCTTAAGTAAATTCGTTAAGGGATGCTATTCAGCCAGTGAAAATGATGTAGATCTGAATGAGCATTAACAATGATAGTGGGATTTTTAAAGCTATTTATAGAGGCTCTGATTAGATATGTTTCCATTTTGGTCAAAAAAGAAAGGAAAAGATGTCTAGAATAATACTCACCAGTGGTGTTGAAGATATTTGTATCTCAGCAGTCATTTCAGTCATTTACTTTCTAAAACATTTTTCTTTGTCATGTCTGCATTTTTATCCCCTAAACTTTCTTTTAAATTCTAAAATCAGAGGCACTGCTGCTGTTTCTTCTTTTTTGTTGCTTTTCATTGAGCTGTCTTTGCTCTTCATGTAGACAGCGCTCTGAGGATGCGGAGTACGCCTTTTGCTTCTCAGTGTGCCCTCGGTGCTAGGAAGTATGGGGCATGTGAGGCTGACAAAATCATTGTTTTGTGAATGCAAGTAATATTATTGGTACAGACTTGGTTCTTAATGCTGAGATTTTCGAAGCTGGAAAGCAAATTAGTTGTCATTTATTTTGATGGGTCCCAGTTAAGTTCATTGACTTTCCCAGAACCTCAAAGCTTATTTATTTTTTTATTAATGTTTTTTTGTTTAATTACAGTTATTTGCATCCTCTCCCCTCCCCTCTCCCCTCCCCTCCCGTTGCACCTCCCCCACCCAGCCTCCCTCCTCCCCCTTAGTTAGGCGAACGTGATAACCACTACACTACCGAAACTTCCCTCCTCCCCCTTAGTTCTGTCCATGCGTCCTCTACAGTGATTCCTGAAAACTCTTCTCCCCATTGTCCCCTCCCCCCTCTCCCCTGTCTATTGTTAGACTGTTCTTAATTTCAGTGTCTCTGGTTATGTTTTGCTTGCTTTCTGCTTTTGTTGGTTATGATCTGGTTAAAGGTGAGATCATATGGTATTTGTCCCTCAAAGCTTATTGACAGAGGGATGCAGCACCAGAATGCAGGCATCCTACAACATGAAGATTTAGCTTGGCCTGAAGTTCTGTGAAAGGCAACAGACTTTTCTCTCTTTTTTTAGTGAGCAAAATCTGCATTCCCTTTCAGATGGTACTGGGGGAAAGCAGGAAGCCTGTTTGCTTCTGCAGGGCTCAAAGGGGAGGTTTTGTACTCTGGAAACACGTTGTTGCTTGCAGTTCTCACTTTAGCCAGTTGGTTATTGGGAACCAAGAGCCTACGAGTGTATGTGTTCATTTATTCATTCTCCATTCATTCATCCAACAAATATATACATATATCAAATACTTGAGAGCTGCAAAGCATTCTTCTAGGCACGTAGGATAAATTAGTGAACCCTGACTTTCATGCAGCTTCTATTCTTGAAACAGACCACCACAACAAGTCACATATGCATGAAAACTTTAGAGGCTGCTGAAAGCTAAACCTTCCTGGAAGAGCAGGGAAATGTTAACGGGAACGCAGATAGGAGTTGCAGTGATGGGTAGAGTGGCCACGTGAGCCCTGTGGAATATGTGAGCGATGAGGCCTGAGGCCAGATTATGCAGTGCCTTACAGGCCATTGGAAAGACATCTGCTTTTACTCTGAGTGAGGTGGTGTTGGTGGGGTGGGATGGCATTGGAGGGTTTTGAAGGAGGAGGGATGGCATTTGATCCACAGAGTGAAGGGGTCCCTCTGGTGGCTGGGTTGAGACTAGAATGAATGGGGGCCAGAGTAGGAGCAGGAAGACCAGTTAGGAGACTGTTCTAGCAATCCCCTTCCTGACGCTGGCAAAGGGGCTTCAGTGAGTAGCGATCACTTCCAAAGCCAGGTCACTCAGAGAGAAGCCCTTCCTTCACTTTTCATTTTCCTACCTGTAATTAAATGCAGGGGGCAAAGTGTGGCTATTATAGACCCCACTCTGCTTGGAAGACAGAAGGCCTAGCATTTGTCAGATTCGCGCCGTGCACAGGGTTATTCTGACCATCCCCCCAGCTTCTATGTCCCTGGTGGTAAAAACACAAAGCTCTGAAATGCCTCGTGAGGGTGAGAGTATCACTTCTTTTTTCTATTTACACGTCTTCTATTTGATGACAAACTAAGGGGGCACTTGGAAAAGTAAAGGCAAAGAGAAACATAATAATTTGGAAATTAATAGCAGCTTACAATATCGGTGGGAACTTGGTTATAGAATATAATAGTGTATACTTATTCCAAGGCCTGGGACTCACTCATTTTGGGTCATTTTGGGTTACTAATAACAATGGCAGGTAATATTTATCAGCTGCTTATCATGTGCCAAGTACGACATTTGTTTGCATTGTCGTGTTATTTCACTAGATCTTTACAACCATTTTACAAATTAGATATTATCATGACCCCTACCTTCCAGATGAGGAAACTAGACTTAGAGAGGTTGAGAAATTTGCCCAGGGTCTCACAGCCAGTGTGATGAAGCTAATCCCTCGCTGCCTAATGCTGGAATCAAACCCCAGAACACTACACTCTTCTCCTTCTCATTGTAAAAAATAGTTTCCACATCAAATTTGGTGTTCCGAATAGGATTGAAGCTTTGTGTTTAAATAAGTTCATTTTGACTCCACCTTTCATTTCCATTCATCAGTTTTCCCAACTTTCAAAGAGGATAGCAAGATCTGTTAGCTGCTCATAAGACTGGTGTGAAGTCTAGGAAATACTCTTTGAAAAATACATTGAACCTTTTGGGACTGTTTTAGCAAATAATTGCAAAGGTCACAGATAGTTGACTCTTTGGCCTAATCGCTTTCTGTTAGAATTACATTGATATAAAATATTATTATGGGTTATATAGAAACATAGTCCATATCAGTCAAGAGAACAGCACTTTCTAGCATGGTTCCCCAGTATTCAGACTACAGAAAATATTCCCCAGCCACTTTTCCCCTGTGGCTGGAAGACAGAGGTCTGCACATCAGCCACCAGCCAATGTATGTGCCCTTTCAGGTGTCTGATTGAATTATAATCATTGCGAATTCTATCAGTCTTGTCGTAGAGATAAACTCTTGTTTAGTACCAGCTCTTTGTGGAAATACAGCTACTTCTGATAATGGCCAAGTAATTCTCCCTTATCAACTGCTTAGGGCCCGATCCGGAAATCAAAAAAGAGAGCTCTTTCAATAAAGATTCTGATCTCTCGGAAACAAGGCGCGCTCTGACAGACGAGATTGCCGTCTCGTTCTGCCGCCTCTCAGGGAGGCTCACCATTTTGCTGCAGGCCATTGAGACATGTGAATGAGCGAGAAACTCTGTCTACTAACCAAAATTTCTAATTTCTCTAAAATTAGAAAGGGAAATCACATGTAATTTGTTGTCTCTTTTGATACCAGCACAGGCCTAGAATATGTCATAAAAGGAAATAAATGTCTGATTAGTTTTCGAAATGTAGGATGGTTGAGTAACATAGATTATTGTCCTGAAATGACTCAATAAGCCACTCATTAGATTGTCACAGTGTAGCCTTGCCAAGCTGAGAGTGAAGACATTATGCCGTGTGCATTTTAGGCACAAACTTTCTAGCAGGTGGCTGACACCTGGCCGGGAAGCCAGAGACCTGGATTCAAACCTGGTGTTTGGGTCTCTGCTGTTGAACGCGTCTCTTATAAAAATGATAACTTTGGACCGGGTCTGAGTTTTCGCGCTGGTATGGAGGCTATAATGCTATCCGGGTAAATGTGCTTAGCTTGGCTTGCATAAGGTGATGGTGTTGGAATTATACCAAATTTAGAAGAAAATGGAGTAGTTTCACATAGAATTCTGGGTTTTTTTTAAGCTTTTGAAAAATCAAATGGTCTTTTAACAAATCGGAAATACCGGGCCTGAAATCCCTTCCGGCAGCAGTGTGTTCGAGCAGTGCAGCAGCTGTGGAGAGGGGCACGCCAGCTCCGAGTCGCACCAGAGGCCTGCCACTGTGCCCTGTGCTCTCCCGTGCACGCTCGACTTCACGCATTCGTGTCACTTGTCCGTGCCCTGTGCTGGTCACCTGGGAGTGAGAAACTGAGATGAGCTAAGACGTGGTGTCCTCCAACCACCAATGAGGGTAGCTTTCTAGAGTCTGCGGTGATGTTGGCCACAGGCCCCAGACCCAAGTCTATTGCAGTTTGGATTGCATTGCTGTAGCATCTTGGCTTAGCAAAAATCATTTCCTCTAACATTTTGGTTTTTTTAAGATTTAAATGTAAAGTGTGGTGGATACCACCTTTAAAAATTCAACCACCTTTTGCTGAGTCTTTTGAACAGTTATTATTAAAATTTCTCTTTTCCCTGCATCAGAAATGAGGCTTCATGGGGGAAGAGGTTAATCGGTATCTATTATTTTTATAACTAAAGAATGCCTTTCCTTTATATATAGAAGCTAGGTCACTTGTCTAGAGAAGTGATTGAATCTTGCTGTTGGTGAGCTGCACATTTTAAAAGGCTGAACTTGGTCAATATAGATGTGCCTAAAATAATTGATTACAAACAGTGCCCCAGTCTCAGAGCTGCCCCACTGCATGACCTATAGAGAGAAAATGTAAGTTCCTTGGATATAAACACAGAGCCAGAGCGACACTTAACTTAATGCTTTGCCACTGGGCTTGGATTCAGCTTTTATAGAGCCATTTTTATGGATTAATGGGTGATTCTGTGACAAGAATGTGAAAATGATTTCTTCTTTTTCCAGTGAATTTCATTGGAACTGTGCTTAAAATGCCTTCCACCGTAACTAAAGGAAGACCTTATGTATACCCAAAGTTACTCTGCTAATGGTCTATACAACCGTCTTGTTCATTTCTTACATTAATTTTGAGTTGAATTCTATGTTCCAGTTTACTTGTGTTTCTCAAAAGTAGTTTTTCAACTACCAAGTTGCTTAGTCCTAAGTCCTCTAAGGCTAGCAATTTTTTTCTTTTCCCATTTTTAACTCATCTGAAAACTTGCTCTCTTATCCCTACCTCAAAGTCTTCTCTTGAGTGTAACATTTTGAGAGGCTAAGTTGTAAACTTCTTACAGTCTTAGGTTACTTTCTGTGATTGAGTCAGTGTTCCAAATGGACTTGTAATAATATGCTAACAGGAAAATTCTCTAGAATATCGTGCATGCTTACTGAGAAGTTTAGCACCAGATTCCAAGTACAAGATAGAGCTATAACTTCTCTCGGTCCTTAAATGCTGCTGTGCTGCTTCTGAGATGGGTATCTCCTTAGACGTGGGTGACTAGAAAGCATTTTCTTTGGGCAGGCTTCTTATTACTAAAAATACCAGTTGGTTAAGTCTATTCAAACTGCCATTGTCATTCTCAAGATACAAAATTGTTCATTACCCGGAAACTTTATTGGCCAAGTTGAGGGCTTTGCATTTTCGAAACTCATCTTTTTATCTTTGGAAGAATTAGAATTTGTAGTTTAAGCATTCTCTTTTCAAGTCTGAAAATATAATCCAGGAGCCAAGGAAGTATGAGGTTTTTTTCCCTCCTCCAAATGCATCCTAGTTTAAAAATGAACGCAAAAAGCTGTTTAGGTTGCTTTTCCAAATATGAAATTGCCAATCAGTTTTACTTTACCTTTATGTCAGTTGATTGAAGTGATAAACGTATACCTACCAATTTTTGTACTTCTTTACACACGTATTTTATCTTGTTAGACTTAAACTACCTTTAGCGAATGAAGCTCATTCTTTAACAAAGTACTGAGTTGGGATTTTGTTTACACCTTCATAAATCATGCACAAGAGATCTGTGGTTATTTCCAGCCACTCATGATAAAAATAGCCTATGCCTTGCTGATGTTTCTGGACCTTCAAGGTCAATAAGCTGATCCTTTGCAGAGTTGTGAATTCTTGGAAGTTCATCTTTTCTATCCTTCTCTTCGGGTATCTCTTCAATATCTTGGCACATACTTCCCTCATTTTAGGCAGACTTCATCTTCCCGCTCCCTCCTCTTCCTCAACCCTGCCTTCTGCCCCTCCTTTTACTATAGAGGAGAAGGGATCTGTTAGTATTCATTTATTCTTATGACATTTGGGAGGAATGGGTTCCTGCCAAGGTATTCTGAGCTAGTGCCTGCAGTTTTAAAATACTTTAAAGCTTTGTTTCTTGTTAGAGGAACTTAAAACCAATTAACTAGCAAGTGAGTGAATACCGTAGGGACCCTGGAAATCAGCCTGAGCCGCTTAGGCTGGGCGGGGAGGTAAGCCCAGGGCAGGCTCAGATGGTGTTTCTGAAACACCATCTGGGATCAGCTAAGGCCAAAGACCCATTTCTTAAACATGGTCTGCAGAGGGAAAAGCACAGGAAAGCTCAAAAGCAACCCTTCCCCCACAACCTCGAAGAGAAAACATCTTGCTGGTCAGAAATACAAGACAACTGACAAAAATACGTGAAAAACAACCATGCAAATTGTGAAATCTATGTCAAAACTCTGTGTTTTTAAAAATTAACCATTTTGATGTATATAGAAATAATTACTGGTGTCCAATCATTTAAGCAACCCTGTTCCTAATAATTGAGTTGTACCACACGGTTCTCTTTTTGAATATCTCCTCCATCACACTGTTCCAGGCCAAACCCAGCCCACGCTGTGCCCAGGCACAGTTCTGTCCTCGTCTTCAACTTAACCTTCCTTCTCTCTTCCCAAGTGACGTGCTTATGAATCTCATTTTCTGACCTAGTCATGGAGGTAGTATGGAGTGAGAATTTTAAGATCCAACCACCACTGTCTCCCAGCCTTCCAAATAAAAAGGTCCAATGTCCTGGAATGCACCACTGTGTCTTCTTGCTGTGTGATACAAGCTTGAAAAGAAGACTTGTCCTTGGTACTCTTTCCTTAGCAGAGGTTTTAGAAACACGTGTCCAATGCCCTTTGAAGCATCTCGCAGCCAGTTCTTCATCATCCAAGGGAAGTGGGTCTTGCGGAGCTATTGGTGATATCTTCTAAATTGGAGACTTTTTAATACAGGCAAACAGACCAAAAAGTGGAAAAGTAATATAGTCCAAGAATTCTGGCTGCTAGGAACTTTATATTGATAGACACAATTAATGTTCACATCAAACTATTCAGGTTGATGTGTTTATGCTGTATTTTATAGTGATGAGGTGGGGGAGGTGCCAGGGTGGCTTCTGAGAGCATGCCCAAGGTCACGTGGCTGTACGTGAGAGAGCACTGTGCTTTCAGCCCTGCTCTAGTTATTTAATGACTATGTGGATAAGGCTTCAGACCATCACTAAGCTTTATTTCCAAATAAATAACAAAAAGGGAACTGAGGGGAAGGAGAATTAATGAAACAACAGTTGCTCATCACTTTTGCCCAGTACCTGGCACATGCTAAATTCTCAGAAAATGTTAGCATGTATTGTTACCCCGGCGTCAACCCTTTGAGAACTTTCTTTTGGGAAGAATATTAATGATCCATTATTTCTTGCTGGTGACATATGAAGTTATTGACTTACCGCTGATGGGCTTGGCATGTTGAGCCCTGTTTCTGTTTATTAATGTGATGAGGTTACTTGTGGTGAGGGGGTCCCCACTGCGCAGTGGCAGTAATTATCAGTGCTGCCGTGTGGCTATAGGAGCCGATTGCTAGCAAATGCTGGGGTGTTTTTTTTTCATTTTCTTAAAAAAAGAATCCCATTACATAATTTAACAATCATTTTGTTCCATAGTGAGATGAAAAGAATTTAGCAGCGTTCAGCTGGAGCTGAATGGAGAAGCAAATTATAGAAATCACTGACATTAGTGCCTGGCTAGAGCAGGATTGTTTCCTACTGAATATTTGAAAGTATTTGGTTCAATCTAATTTTAAAAGACTGGAGTCACTGGGCTTCCACTGCTTTCCTTGGGAACTGTAATTACGTGGCCTAATAGAGCTCAGTGGTGGGCATTTTCTCCAGCTGGTACAGGAGCCATGGATGCATTCGTGGGAGGTCTGGTCACTGTGTTTTTCAAAATGGGATTTGGAAAAGAAGCACAAACATGTTTGGCTCATGTGAGAACATATTCTTTTCTTTCTACCCAAGGACTATTCATGGGTCCATCCTGCTGCCATTGAACCTCAGTGTGCTGCATTACGGGATTTTTAAAGACTTTGTGGAAAATTGTTAAAATATACAAAAGTATTCACCACGGTATAATGAACATCCATGTGCCCAAAACTAGCCCCAACAACCATTTATCAGCAGCCAATCTTGCCCCATCTACTTCCTCTCCTCTACTATTATTTTGAAGCAATTTTTTTCATCATATCTTAAAAAAAAATCTGGTAAAATACACATAGCATAAAATTTACCATTTTAAACATCTTATAATGTGTAACTCAGTAGCATTAAATACACAATGTTGTGCAACCATCACCTCTGTTTAGTTCGAGTTTTTGCCACCCTCAAGAAAGCTGTACCATTATGTGGACACTCCCATTCTTCCCTCCTCCCTGGTGCCTGGCAACCAACCACTAGTCTGCTTTCTGTCTCAATAGATTTGCCTATTTTGGATATTTCATACAAATGGATTTATGCGATAGATAGCCTTTTTAGTCTGGCTTTGTTCAATTAGCATAATGTTCTTAAGATTCATTCATACTGTGTCATGCATCAGAACTTCATGTGTTTTCTTATCTGAATAATATTCTATTATATGGATATACCACATTTTGTTTACACGTCTGATGATGCACATTTTTGTTATTTCCACCTTTTGTCTATTGAGAACAGTGCTGCTTTGAACATTTAGATGAAAGCTTTTGTTTGAACACTGTTTTCAATTCTTTTGAGTGCATACCTAAAAGTGGAATTGCTAGGTCATATGGTAATTCTATGTTTAACTTATTGAGGAACCCTCGAACTCTGCATTATGACTGCACCATTTTAAATTTTCTCCTCATCCTTGCCACCACTTGTTATATTCTGCTTTTTAAAAAATAAAGTATAGCCATCCTGGTGGATGTGAAGTGGTATCTCACTGAAGTTCTAACTTGCATTTTCCTAATGACTATCAACGTTGAGTGTCTTTTCATGTGGTAGTTAATCATTTGTATATCTTCTTTGCAGAAATGTCTATTCAAGTCTTTTGCCCATTTAAAATTATGTTGTTTATGTTTTTGTTGTTGAGTTGTAATTTCTTTACATATCTGCATAGTAGACCTTATATGATTTGCAAACATTTTTTTCATTCTGTGGGTTACCTTTTTACTCTCTTGATAGCGTCCTTTGATGCACAAGTTTTTAATTTTGATGAAATCCAAATTATCTGGATGTTCTTTTGTTGCTTGTGGCTTTGTTGTCATCACCAAGAAACCACTGTCAAACCGAGGTCATGAGGATTTACCCCTGTGTTCTCTCTAAGAATTTTATAGCATTGCCTCTTGTATTTAGGTCTTTGATCCATTTCGAGATAATTTTTGTATATGGTGTGAGGTAGGGATTCAAAATGATTCTTTCACGAGTGGTTACCCAGTTGTCTCAGCACCATTTGTAGAAGAGACTGTCGTCTTATCATCATGTCACATCATTGTATCGGTGGTATGTTTCTCAAAAAGACAAGAACTTTTTAAAATAACCATAGTACTATTACCACACTTAAAGATTATCAACCGCATTTCTTTAGTATCATCAAAGATTTAGTCAGTAGATTATCTCAAAAATGTTAACAACTGCTCTAGCCAGTGCGACTCAGTTGGTTGGGCATAGTCCAGCAAACGGACCAGTCATGGCTTTGATTCCCCGTCAGAGCATGTGCCTGGGTTGTGGGTTCGGTCCCAGATGGGAGCACATGCAAGAGGCAAGTGATTGATGTTTCTCTCTCACATTGACGTTTCTTTCCCTCTCTTTCCCCCTCTTTTCCCCTTTCTCTAGAATCAATAAAAGAATAAAAATATGTGAACAAAAATTTTAACAACTTTTTGCCCTGGCCAGATAGCTCAGCTGGTTAGAGCGTTGTGCCAATACCTTTAGGTTGTGGGTACAATCCCTGGCCCAGGCACATACAAGAATCAACCAATAAATACATAAATAAGGGAACAGCAAATCAATGTCTCTCTCTCTAAATCAATTTTAAAATTATGAAAAATTAACAACTTTTTGAAAAATTTAGTACCTAGGTAAGTTACAAGTTACATACATTGTAATCTGTTGGCATATCTTTTAAAATGTTTCTAAATTTATAGATTTCCCCTTCATCTCTTCTTCCTTCCTGTAATTTATTTGTTGAAGTAGATGGGTCATTTCCCTGCAGAGTTTCTTATTTTAGGTTTTGTTGATTGTATCCCCATAATGTAGCATATTTATCAGTCTTCTGGATTTCCTGAAAATTGGTAGTTGAAACTAGAAATTTCATCGGATTTCAGGTTTGGGAAATTTTTGCTTTGTTTTGTTTTGATTTTGGTAAAACTGTTCCTTAGGTGATGTGTTATTCTAATCAAAAGAGAAATCAGAACTGGTTATTTCTTATATTTTTTAATGTCAGCAGCCATTTATGATCAGTTCCTAAATCTGTTAGTTAATTAGAGGTTGTGAAATAGTGATATTCTAATTCTATTATGCCTTCTTCATTTATTAGATGGAATACTGCTTTTGATGAAGAGAAGCTTTATCTTTTTTATTATTTAATTACCCAGTGGTAAAACCTATATAAGAAAGGCAGTATAAATTCTTAATTTTCCCCCCTTTATTTACCAGTTCTCAGAAAAGAAGTTGTTTCTTCATTTTCTTCAAACAGTGCCAGTTATATTCTTTTTGAGGGGTGTCTTGATTAATATCTTCAGTTAAGCATATTTAATGTATATTAATATATTGAAGTTATTATTTTTATTGATGCTCAAATTATCCCATCTTTAATCAGTGAGAACCTCTTCAAACTGACTCCTGGATTCTTTCTAACGTGATTTTATGGTCTTTGATAGCTTCCTGGCTATCATGTATGATAACTGTACAATTCATATTGGGTTGAAATGGCATCTATTGTGGCACTCCTCAAAGTTCCTTACAAAAGCTTTTGATAGGTTCTGAACTTCCACTGGTGCTTGGAAGAACGTGGGAGGGCTTCCCTACCCTGTGTGGAATCATAAGATGACAAGTTAGAACAGGCACTGGCAATTCATTTAGAAAACTAATTTCATGAATTTTTATTGCATTTCAACTAGGAATACATTTTTAAAAAAATTATTTCTACCTGAAGATTTGGCAGCCTGGTGGGGTATCTTTTAGGACCTGGTGACGAGGTTTGATGTTAGGAATGTACGTTTGGACAATGCCAAAATCGTCAATGTGATTTCTGCATGGCCCCATGTTAGTTCTGTTTCTAGTGTCAGGTCAAAGACTGAGCGGTAGTTATTCCGAACTGTTGTTATGTAATTACAAAAATGTGTAAGTACCCAGTAAAGTGACTTATATTGAAGGCTTTCAGAAGAAGAAGGAGAAAGTGTGGAAATGGATCTGTTTCTCTAAGCCAAGAAAATGAGTGCAAAAGCAGATAAATTGCTTTTCTTCTTCTCATCTCCACTTCTCCATGAAGTAAGGGAAGTGTTTATTTTCTGCCTATTTTATAAAGCTGCTGAGTACTGTAATGAGTTCATATTTATAAGGAAGTTGGAGCTTTTTGGATGAAAGGTGCTAAATTAGAGCTTATTGTTTATTGAATTTATTTGATGTGTGCAAGTTCCTGGGAATATTTGCTGTATTTAATTAAAAACAGTCCCTACTCTGGCAGCTTACAATGCCGCTCATAAACGGATAACATAAACAGTGTACACGGCCATTGTCCTAGCTTGAGACTGTCGAGACTTCCATAGCTCTTGCAGACACGGAAATGCTCCTGCTTTTGTAGGAGGGATGAGTTCAACTGCTGGATAAAAACAGATATTCTCAACTACATCTGAACCGCCTACTTGCCCCCATTTATAAAATACATAGAATATGGAGATTTTCCTCAACCTCCAACTATAATTTTCAGGTTTTAT
Source organism: Micronycteris hirsuta (assembly GCA_004026765.1). Taxonomy (NCBI): domain Eukaryota; kingdom Metazoa; phylum Chordata; class Mammalia; order Chiroptera; family Phyllostomidae; genus Micronycteris; species Micronycteris hirsuta. The sequence continues at coordinate 26,436 of PVJI01002664.1, read as the reverse complement.
AATTAAAAAATAATCTTTCCTTTTATTACTTTAGAAAGAAGTGAAGATTAAAGCTTATGTTTCATATATTGTCTTGCGATCCCTGGTTCTTTGCAGGAATGACATTGCAAAGCCTTCAACCGGAGCACGTCATGCTTTCTAAACCCAGTGGAAGCTGAGAAGTGTAATTATAATAATGGTATGTTTGATTCCTTTGCCAGTTGGTGATGGAGTTTTGTGGAGCTGGCTCTGTCACGGACCTGATCAAGAACACGAAAGGTAACACGTTGAAGGAGGAGTGGATCGCATACATCTGCAGGGAGATCTTACGAGTAAGTAACAATGCAGGATATCTTGGGAGGTCTTTAACATTGTACTATCCTTCCACTGAAATTCATAAATGCACCAGGATCCTCTTTGAAGCTGTATTCTAGCAGTGGCAATGGTAGGGTGGGTGCTACAGTCTGCTCTAAGGGAAGTGAGCGCCATGCTGAATAGGCCCCGTGCACTCCCTTTTGAGTTAACATTGGGTGACTTCTTTTAACAAGGGATTCATTTCCAATGGAGGTATTTCCAATTGTTTCCAATTGGAGGTCTGATTATAGGTCATAAAGATGGCATCCCACTTAGGAAATTGATTGTTTTAGAAATATTTTAGTCATTCATTTGAGTTTTTCATTTGTGAAAGTTTATAGCTAACTTAAGGATTGTGTGACTATAACCATTTCAGTATACAGAACATAGTTTATCTGATTACACCTTTTTAAAAAATTCTTCGAGAGTTAGTTACTTAAATTAATGAAAATAACTGGATAAGACAGTTATCTGTTTGCCCAGTTTTGCCCACAAACCCCACAATCAGGCAATCTGGGCAATAGTGGCGTAGTTGCTGAGCTCAGTTCAGAGGAGAGAAGGTAGTTGGTCATATTTTATTTCATTCAAACTACTTTAATTATCCTTGCTACTAACATGAAGGCCATTATATGTCCACAGAGCATTCTCACTAGATCTGCTTGGCAGTCATTATTTGTTTATAACCTCTGCCTTCTTCATTTAAGGAAATAAAAGTTAAAACTGTTTTTACAACGTGTTGAAGTCATACCGTTGAGAGACAGATTATGGGCTGTGAATGGATGCAGGGATGGATGGATAGATGGATGGATGAAAGTTAAAAAAGACAAGAGGCATTAAAAATTATGTTTATTCATTAAATTCAAACCACACTAGGTAAAAAAGAAAATACAAAATGATATTTAAAAATAACATTTATAATACCATAAAAATCAAATATTTAGAAATAAATTTATAGAAAGATGTGAACAACTTCACCAAAAATTTCAAAATATTACTGAGAGAAATTAAAGAAGAGATTAATAAATGGAGGTGTATACCAGTTCACAGATTAGAATGTTCACTAATGTAAAGATGTTACTTCTCCCCAACTTGATCCATGGCTTCCTTGAACTCCCTATGACAATTGTTCTAGGTATATCTGTCAACATTGGCAGGCTGACTTTTAAAACATTACATGGAAATGCAAAGGGCTAAGAATACTCAAGGCAGTCTTGAGAAGAACAAAGCTGATGGATGTATGCTGCTAGTTATCAGGACTTATTATAAAAGCTACTAAGTAATTAGAAAAAAGTAGTATTGTCACAAGAATAGACGAGTGGCCAAGGAAAGCGAGAGTCCAGGAACAGACCCGCGTCATAGGGAAGCCTGGCTTATGATGAAGGAACCACTGCAGTGCCTGGGGAAAAGGTGCTCTTCTCAGTAAATGAGGTCAATTGAATATCCATGTGAAAACATGAAGCTTGACATCTGCTTATTACATATTCAAAAATTAGTTCCAGCTGGATTATAGACATAAATGTGAAAAAATAAAGCTCTTAAGAGAAAACACAGGATAATACCTCCACGTCTTTGAAGTAGGCAAAAATATTTCTCAAACAGAACACAAAACAAAATTTGAGGGGGAAGCAAGGAGGTACCACTGCTAATCTCCTTCAAATCTGACATTTACTCAAATATTGATATGCCGTTGTGTAAACTTAATTTGAATTTATGACTTGAAATTTTGCTCATTCGGAGAAAGCATGATGATTCTTTTAAGTCATCCAGACCATTTAGCGGGTACCAAGAATCTATTGGGTCTTCAGGGCTGGTTCTGTATAATGCGCCTTTCTGCACTGTTGGTGACCTTGTAGGGGCTAATCCTATGGTCTTCAGGGTTCAAAAAGCAACAGGGAGGTTTCACCCTGTGAGTATCTCTCAATACCTAGTTTTAAAATACTTGAAAACAACTATTTTCTTCCTTCTTCCAATGCAGTCATTCTCCCAGCTGATACTGGCATTTGAGACAAGGTGGCTCATTGTCAGAGACATTTGATCACAAGAAGTTTCAGAGGTGACCCTCCATGCATCATATGATCTCATTAAATACACCCTTTGTCTAATATGTGCTCTGATATCTGCTTCCATCCTCGTTGGTGGTGATAGGGGGAATGGGATTTTCTTTCCTCTCTTAAGGATTCATAGGATGTTAATCTGCCATGAAAACCATACATTTTAGTCTGCTTGATGCCTGCCCTGCGCCATACTGACTAGATAAGAAAGTTACTTTTTAAAGGCTCAAACCACTGCCGCAACTGTTTTGTCGCATGGTTTGTATTTACTGATATTCCTAAATATCATGGATCTCCTTGGGCATCCAATTCTCACGCTGAATTTTTTCACAAGAGAATTTAGAAGTTTTGTTGTGTTTCTCTTCATGTCCACCTCATCTTTCATACCCTGGTGGTTTTCTGGGTCGGCCAAAAAGTCTGCTTAGTTTTTTCCTTAAGAGACATTTTTTTTCATTTTCACCAATAATTGTATTGATTAGGATATTTTGAGTGAGTCAGCTCTCTTCTGAATGGTATAATATTGATTGTTCTCAATTTAATGTCTCAATTTGGTGGCGATCAATTTCACCTGGTCTACCTGACCACGGAGCACTGTCCAGGGAGAGATGTCCAGCATGAAACTTTGCAAACCACTTTTAACATATTTGATCAATTACAGCACCTTTTCCATACACTGCACAAATCCTTTTTTGTGTTTCACTTGCATTTTTATGTCTCTTGAAATAAGAAGCATAATATCCCAAAAATGCTGCATATTTTCTTCTATCCTCAGTATTAAAATGGCTAAACAAAATTTCACCAGTTTTGATAAGTTTTTTTAAAAATGCATACTGGTACGACAGCTGTCACAATAAAATCTAACAAAATTGTTTTGAATGAAGTTAAAGACAACTAAGTGCTACTAGAACCATCTTACAGAAAATACCAATACCAGACAAAGTTTTTTTGGCAAATCATACATAATAAAATAACAATACTTAAGTATAAACAACTACCTTGAATTAGCAATTGTTAGCGTAACGTAATTTGCTTTGAGATACTAATTTTAGATTTTTTTAGGTTACATTTTTTTTCTGAGAAAAAAACATGTGACTACCTTAGAGCAAGTCTGTAGGTTAGAATTTACACCATGAAAAGAAATGAAAATCAGAGTAATTCATAGATAAATGGAACACAGTCAGTTTGGGATGTCACTGAATAATTATTTCATATAATGAACGCAAAGTCGTAAGTGTCATAAAACACTAAAGATGACCACGTTGAATGCCAACAAAGGAAATAGAAATTGTGGCTTTCCTTTTTTAATGTGAGCCACGTTGGCTAACGCCAATGCAAAATTTCTTGGCTGTACTGAATAATATTTTATTGTGCTTAGTTAAATTTGCGTAATAGAGGGTAAGTTTTAAATTCAACTATTGCCCCCCAAAAGTGGAGGAAACAGTTGAATCAGGTTAGTTTTCTGCAAAGACAGGCAGTCCTCACTTTTCACAGCACCGTGAGCTCAACTCAGGCATGCTGAACAGTCCCGTCTCTCCTGTACTTTCTGAGATCAAAGCAGGTATGAAAGCATTTCATTTAGCACAGCACCATGCATTGCAAGGGCTGCCTCTATTTCACTTTATACTGATCAATTGCCTGTGTGTAGAACATGAAAGATGTGAATATAATAATGAAAGTATCTCTGGATGGGTCTACATCGTTTTTGGATCATTAACATCAGAAATAGTTTATTTGCATCTTTGCTTATGTTCCTATTAACCCTTTTCAACTCTCCCTCACTCCAGGGGCTGAGTCACCTGCACCAGCATAAAGTGATTCATCGAGATATTAAAGGGCAAAATGTCTTGCTGACTGAAAATGCAGAAGTTAAACTAGGTAAGAGCAGAATCCAGTGAGCCTAGAAATTGAAGGAATTGATAAGGTTATTTCAACAACTGGTTGGTTGGGTTTTTTTTTTTTTTTGTAATGAATATAAACTTGTCACTGTGGATTTGGAAATCATTGTACAAGAATGGAAAGGGAAATATTTGTCTATTTCAAAAACATTTTATTTTTTTCTTTTATTGATTTTAGAGAGAGGTATAGGAAGGGAGAAAGAGATGAAGAGAAAAATTGATGTGAGAGAGAAACATTGATTGATTGCCTCTTACATGTGCCCCAAGTAGGGACCAAACTCACAACCCAGGCACATGCCCTGACCAGGAATTGAATAAGCAACCTTTTGGTTTGCAAGGTGACACTCATCAACTGAGTCACAGCAGCCAGGGATCAAAAACACTTTCTAAAAGCACTTTAAGGAGTGAATTGATATGCAATATGCCACATAGAACCATATGCTTAATCATTGTGTAAAAATAATTGAAGTTTTCTTTTTTTTTAAGCAAAGGCCCATTAGATTAGAAGTGAGTGACCTTGAAATGTTTTCTTATATCTAGTTTGTTTACATTATTGCTATACCAGAACCATGGTGACCTGTTTTTTATTTAAAATATCCACAGTTAGACATACTTAGAATAATGAATTACTGCTGCGTTCCCATGTGTCTTAAGTTAAATTTACATTGATTTTATTATTACCTGGGGCACCTGTGCAAAATGGATGCCCAGTAGTCTACTTTACGTGCATACTGACTGACCCACGTTCATCTTCCAGAGCCAGTGAGGGAGTCCTCTTCTCTGGTGCTGTCCATTAGAACCCTTCCCACAACGAGTCTGAGATTGCACAGACATGGTAGAGAACCCCAACATGCACTTGTCTGCCTGATGTATGAGTAAGAGCATGAATTGACAAATCCTCATAGGATACACAGTTTGTGTCCCAGGAAAGAATCACCATTAATGTGATTGTTTATTTTCAGAAATTTAAATATATCCTGTGTTTATATCCCAAACATTGGTTCTTACCTTTTTTGTTAAAGTACAGCATTTTTGTTTTTTCCTTATTTAGCATTTAGGGCCAAACTGTCATCTCATGAATATTCCTTGTTTAAAAAAAAGCATGCATTATATAGTGAAAGCAGTTACGTGTGTAGTGACTAGATAAGCTATTCTCAGAATATTTACTCATCACTAATTATCTGTTACTGTTGAGTGAATATTATACGCCAGGCCCTGTATAAGGCACCTTTGCAAATATTATCTCACATAAACATCATAGCAACCCTATGCAGAGACCATCATCGTCATTTGATAGATCAGGAAACAGAAGCTCAGAGAAGTTGATCTACTCGCCTTAGGTCACATCACTAGGAAGTGACAGAAATGAGGGGCAAACCTAGGCATTCTGCCTCCAGAAACTTAGTTCTTAAATCACTTTCCTTGAATCCCTTAAATATTACCCTTTATGATGACAACCAAACTTGCTTTTTATTTGACAGCTGTTTTTGGTCCCCATGAACCCTTGGTATAACCAAATATAAACTTTGTGATTTCCTCCCTGGTACGCTTTATCCATTTATTCATGCAGTTTAAAAATACACATTCACAATAGCAAAAAGGAAGAAGCCACCCAAGTGTCCATTGACAGATGAATGGGTAAACAAAATGGGGCACCTACGTACAATAGAATATTGTTCAGCTTTAAAAAGGAAGGAAATTCTGAAACGTGCTGCAACATGAATTAACCTTGAAAACATTATTCTAAGTGAAGTTAGCCAGTCCCAAAAAGACAACTACGGTGTGACTCTGTTTATGTGAGGTTGCTAGAGTAGTCAGGTTCATACATAGAAAGTAGAAAGGTGCGTGTCAGGTGCTGGGAAGAGGGGCATAGTTACTGTTGGATGCGTCCAGAGTTTCAGTTGGGGAAGATGGAAAGTTCCGGAATTGGATGGTGGTGATGGTTCACAACCATATGAACGTACTTAATGCCGCAGAACTATAACACTTTAAAATGGTTAAAATGGTAAATTTTACATATATTTTAACAAAAACTACACATATTCTTTATGATCATATAAAAATCATTGACTTCATTCCTTTGCCTTCTCTTAATCAGTGGACTTTGGAGTCAGTGCCCAGCTTGATCGAACAGTGGGCAGGAGGAATACTTTCATTGGTACCCCCTACTGGATGGCACCAGAAGTTATTGCCTGTGATGAAAACCCAGATGCGACATATGATTTCAAGGTACAACTTGGTACTTCTTCATCATGCTTCAAAACTATGTGCAAAACATCACCCTAAGTCTTTCCAAGACTTCTCTCGTGGCTTTAGGCTTACTAGTTCCAAAGGGAGAATTAAAAAGCGTTATTTGAATTTTAAATGATTAAACATTCTAGTGAAAATGTTTTTAATGAAGTCATCCATCATATCTGATTGCCTATTTGTAAAAAAATATACCGTTTTCTATATTCTTTTGAATTTACTCTCATTTCTAATTAGGAAACAGATTGCTGTTTTGCTTATAGTTTAGATGTTTTGCAAGGTCCGTATTCTGATTACTCTTTATGTTAAAAAACAAGATAGGAATTTTTTGTCTTGGGTCATCTTTTTCTGATTAAAAATAATCAGACTTACTCATTTCTACATTGCTTAAAGTTAAATTATTGGAGTTTCTTTTTCATAAGAGTGAGAACCAAATGGGATATGGTAGCTACTTTATGGTGTTTCTGTTGCCTGTTGTGGTGTTTCATAGAAATTTGGTTTGTGGCTCATAACTTTGTAACATAACTTGGTAATTTGTTAATAAATCCCAAGCAGTTTTTATGTAGAGAGGTGATAGTTGTCCCTTCCTCAAAGAAAATACTCCTCTTTTCCATTCTGCTAACCAATAATCAAATATAATTTGGGGTTACTGTCCCATCAATAGTTGCAATGTCAGATGATATTGTTGTCATGAATTGTGGCTGCAAGTTGAGAAATTAAAATTGGAGGCAGCTCTGGCTGGTGTAGCTCAGTGGATTGAGTGCTGGCCTGCGAACCAAAGGGTTGCCAGTTTGATTCCCAATCAGGGCATATGCGTACATTGTGGGCCAGGTCAGATCTCCCCAGTAGGGGTGCACCAGAGGCAACCACACATTGATGTGTTTCCCCCTCTCTTTTTCATTCCCTTCCCCTCTTGTCTAAAATAAATAAATTTTCAAAAATAAAAAAAATAAAATTGGGAGCAGGTGGGACATAGGCATCGTGGGTTTCTAGACTGTACAGTAGATGGAGCGACCCCCTGTGGTGTTTGTGCGAATCCCAGGACAACCTTGGGCGAACCCTGATACTACCTAGGCTGGTTTCATGTGCATGGACTTTTTACCAAAGGACTTTAGTGATCATCTCCACATACCCTCATCTTCCAGATGAGGAAACTGAGGCAGGCTTGAGGCATTTGCAAATGCATACTCAGTTAGTGATCTTCTCAGAATTGGGACTTGGATCCAGATCTCCCAATGCTCTGTTCAGAACTCTTCCCAATACTCAGGGTGTGGCAAAAGTAGGTTTACAGTTGTTCGTATAGAAAATAATATAATTAATAATAGTACAAGAATAAACTCTGTGTTTCACACGCTCACAACTGTAAACCTACTTTGTCTCACCCTATATTACCCTGCACCTCTAAGATGCTCTATATAAGCCTTCAATTTACCAACAAAACAGCTTCTGTAGAGAATATTTGAAGTATTCCTGTTCTAAAGAACATTTTTAGTTCTCCATATGTGGGGTTATTATTGAAATCAGGTCAGAAAGATGCAAACATTGCAGTGTTTTCGGGGCCCCGTGTCCCTGTACATTGACAAAATTATTGGCCTCTTTGGAGAAACGCAAGCTTGAAGGTCTGAAAACAAAATGATCTCCTGTAAATTCCTCTTGTTTTCAAGGTTAGTCACTGCCGTAACCTGACAATAATCTGTCTGAAAACAGCTGCCAAGTTAAAAATTAACCTCTTGCCAAAATAAATGTCATTTATTTAAACTGCTAATGATAAGCACATTTAAATAATTTAATTTGCAAATCCCTTCAGAGGAGCCGCTACAAAGTATATGTCTCAGACCAGACATGTGTATCATAATTGGCTACAAGCAATTCTTTAAACTGTGGTCATATGTACTAAGGGCTAACTAAGGGCATACTTAGTAAGGGCCTACATCTGGGCCACAGGCATTTTAGACTCCTTCGTAACACACTGTGGAGAATCGGAGTGTTGCAGACTTCCACCCTTAGCCTAGCCTTTTAGCTGGGTATATTATTATGACTGGCTACAGTGTATATGGACTTTTGTTCTGTGACATAAAATAGATCCCCATGATTCCGGTGGTTTCAGTAAAGTAAGTAGAATAGAACTTTCAGCCAAGTCAAGCTTGGAATTAAGCTGGTGTCTTGGTCCTCTTTCCTCAGATTATGGCTAAGGAATGTAGTTTGGAATCAGTGAAAAACTTTGAGCCCAATGCGGTAACTCTCATTGTGGACAAAGCCTGGTGTATGAGTGAGTAACAACTGGGCAAATCATGTTGAACAGGGTGATTTCAGATGTACTAGAAAGTTCATGTGATCCTGAGACATTAGAGAATTGAAGGTTAATTCTGTATCTTTTATTAAACATGAAGAATCCTGATGAAAGTAAAGAATTCAACTGTATCAGTCATTTAGACCTTTGTGCAAATTAGTTTATGAGGACTGTCCTGAATGTAGGCTATACAGAGGAGGAGGAAGTCACAGCAAGAAAGTGAGCTTCAGTGGCCACTTGGCATGGGTCAGAGAAGGAACTTGACAAAAGGGTGAAAAGAAGGAAGACTGGGCAGAAAGGGAGGCTTAGGGGTTCTTGGAAAGTTCATTTCAATCACGTCACCATTTTATCATGGACCAGAGAAGTATGCTTTAAATAATTTTTCTACTTTTTTCTAGGCACCAGGCCTTATCCTTTCTTCTGTTCACTTTTCTTAGGAATATGGTTTGTCACCAGGAGACAACTTAACAAAATTTGACTTTCAAAACTATTTATTCATTCACTTCAGTGCATATTTATTGAATAGCTACTACATGTGAGGAATTAGTCAAGTAGTGTCTGTGTGCGCAGTTCTTGACTAGAAAGTTCATATGGCAGCCCCATCAAAGTTCAAGGGTTTAGTACTGCGTGCTTGGTAGCCCATTTGACCAAGCCAAGCATTCCAGCCTCAGAACCTGACGTCATCGCTTTGAGCGCCCTTGAACTACAGAGACTCGCTGCCTAGACGGCATGTTTAGAATAAAAGATGACTTGAAGGTCATTGGCCTTTGTTAGAGTCCCTACCACAAAAGCCCTTTCTTTGAAACAAAGACAGAATGCAAGGGAGAAGAGCATAGTTTGCTTTTATGATTTATGGTAACTTGTTGTTTGATTTATTATTTATCGATTCTTTGAGTTGCCTAAGATGTCTTTAAAGACGGCTGTAAGTTTTTCTAAAAACTACAGTAATTCAGTAAAATAAGGGCCTCTGTGGAAAAGTAGTCTGAAGAGCTCGTGCTTTTTATTGCAGTCTGGTTTTTTCTAGTATCTCGCGGGTGCAGCGAGCACTGACTGAAAATAACCCCTCTCCTAGGGAGGAGTGCCAGAATCTCATTTGCCTGGTGTGTTCACTTTCCCCCAGAGGCCCTTCCTTTCTTGTTTTCAGAAATTCTGTCAAAACACTTCAAGCAAAAGGAAAGGTTTCATTTTCCTGATAAGTATGTGGGGCAATAATGAAAGCTTTCTCATTTGATAATAAGTATTCCAGAAATTTGAAATTAATAAAACTGTTCAAAATTTCTAGGCTGTTTAAATTGTTATTTTTTTAATTTGAATTTCATTTCACTTGGATGAGATTTGTCAAGTATTTTTATAACCCCATATACTTATTGCTTTAACAACCACTCACTAAAGAAATTTCTCTGCAGCTGAAAGCCCATCAGTGGGGAACTGGTTGAATGAAGGCTAGCGCATCTGTCCAGCGGAACGTGAGGTAGCCGTTTACATAAGCAACGAGGTAGCATCCACGTGGAAGTTGGGCGGATCCCAAGGTGGAGTGTTACGTGCAAAGAGAAGCTCACGATATAGCACGCCTAGTATAGTCTTACTCTCCCCATCCCATGGATGGATGATATGTGGGTGGAGAACTTAAAATGCTTATTTTATATATCTTTCTGTCCTGTCCTGCCGCCCCCCAAACTGGATTTGCTTTTATATCAAATTAGTGAAGTAAGAAATGTACAGTGAAATGGCACTTCCCCTCAACCTCCACCCCACCCCCATCTTCTGGCCCAGTCCATGCTAATGTTGCCTGGTATTCCCTATACGCTGTTCGTGACACTCTGCACACAGGTGCTGAGAGTCGCCTGCAGACGTGCGTTTCTCCTCCAGGGTTTGGGGGAATATTGTGTGCTGCCTGTAGAGCAGGTACTCATTCTTCTGTGTTACAGATAATTGGCTTTATTCAGGCAGGATGAAAAGAGCTACTCTAGGCAAGAGGCTTAGCTGGAGATGAAGAGAGTAACCTGCCTAGGCGGGGAGTCACCAAGATGCATGCAGGGTGTCACACGAGAGGACAATATTCCAATTGCAGATGGCGAGTTTCGCTCTCAAACAAGGCCTGGCCTCTGTCCACTGAGATTCAAACAAAGGTCCTATCCCTATTCGGAAGAAGGGAAGGGTGACACCAACACCGCCTTATTATCACCAGTGGGAAGCAGAAACGGCTGTTAAACATATTTCTGTTTGTTCCGTGTTCACATCTGCTTGTATGGGATTCTGCAGTCAGACACACCAGCACCTCCTGCAGGCCACATGCTGACTCCCAGGTGAAGAGAATAAGCTGTTCTTCCAGCGTTTTCCTTAAGTCAGATACAAATGTAGATGAACAAGGGGCTAGAGGTTACTGCCCTCAGCTTGTTTTATTTGTGAAACGGGATTACTGATAACCACCTGTGCGTGAACATCGAAGACCCCGAACTCACCTCCTTGGTTCTGTTTATACATAATGAAGTATGTAAGTGTATGACATAGTAAATGAGAGTCAGGCTTCTGAAGTTGGAGAGTACTGGTTTGCAGTGTCAACCTGTTCACAATATTACCTCGGGGAAGTTATTTAACCTTTCTGAGTCTATAAGATGGGAATAATAAACTGTATATTATCAGGCTATGTTAGAATACAGTAAGCTAACATATACAGGAGTTAGTTTGTGTCTAGCACATGTAAGTACTTGGATATGTGATAGTTAATATTTGCGTGTATGTGTCATATGAAGGTACTGGTATTTGGAGCCATTTTTGACTCCAAAAGCCATTAGTATCATGTGATTCCAACCTCATGTTTGTATTACACACCTCTCTAATTGTCTGCTTACGTCAAGCCAGCATCTGCTTCTCTGTACTCCTACCTCTAGCTTAACGTGCTGCCCTTCAGGACTGCACATAATAATTACAATTCCCTTTGTCCAGCTGAACAGTTCCAACAGCAGAATAACAAGTAAGTTACAGAATGAAAGACTGTTTTCTGGTCTGTAAACCACTGTACTGCTCATGCCCATGATTAAGTTGCTGTCTGTCCAATCTAGACTACCTTGCTACCTACCCTCTACTTTGCGAGGATGGGTCCGGGGCTCGGCTACCCCATCTCTTCCTGTACATCTGGCTTCTTCTTAGGCTCTCCCAGGAAGGAGAGACTTCAAGGCTAGATGAGGAAGGACATGCCTTTCTCTGTTTGCTTCCTGTAAACTGCCTATTTACACCTACATCATCCCACTTTATTCTCTGAGTGCCACCTTACCTGACTCACGTGTGCTGGTTGAACTGGCAATCAGTGATAACTGGTCCTCCAGGGTCTATCTGCACCAGTATTTTTTAGATACCCACTATGTGCTCTGCATTGTGTTATGCACTTTGCATATATTATCTTACTGCATTATCGCATTAACCCTGCTATATAGGTGTTGTCTTCACTTTACAGTTGAGGAAACAGGCTCAGAGGAGTTAAGTGCTTGCTTAAGTCACCAAGCTGGTTGTGTCCAAGCCGAGTGAAGCCTAGGTCTACGTGGCTACTCAGATGAGCTTTCTGCCTCTCCCTTCACTCTGGGGCCCTTTTCCTGTGCCACACCACCTCCTTCCCTGTGTGGTTGGACCAGCCATCTGAAAGCGTTCTTTTCTTCACATGCTGGGCATCCCAGCCCCAGAGCAACTGCCATCTTGCTGTGTCCAAGTTGCCGGCATGCCAGATGGCCTTCCACCAGTCGGAAGTTATGTGCTTGCCGCTGGCTCCTCAGAGGCACTAGAGTTTGCCTCTGTTCTCTTTGTCATGCACACAAGACTGGCCTATTAATCATGCCACAGGGCAGGCAGCACAGCACCTCTGGAGTAACAAATCGCTGAGCTCCTGCCAAAACGAGTCACACTATGGCCACGAAGGAAACTTATCTCTCCCCGGCTCTCCTCATCTTGTTCCTCCTGCTTCCCTTTCTCATCTCCTGTGATCTGTCTTGCCAGTTGTAATTAGAACGCTTTCTCCCATATGTAAGTTCTGGACGGTCTGCGGGACTTGCTTATGCATCCAAAGGCTTAAACGAGGCCCGTCAAGGACATTTGTTGCTCTCTAGCATAGGCAGTTAGGCAGCGCTTACAAGCAGCTCTGTCTATATATAAATGGCCAGGAATATAAATGTTCATTTTGGAAAACAAGAACCCTAGCAAAAAAAATGACCCTAATGATGCTATCCATGCAGGCTTAAAGAAGAAGCACTTTCTGGCCTGGTCATATGACAGAAGATGCACAGGAGTCGGGATGGTGCGACCTTTAGTTTAAGGAATTGTTTTGGGAGCTTGGAGAAAGCTCCCTAAGAGGGGATCTGAGATGTTGTCAACTGAATGAAGCAAGCATCTCTCTTTGTTGACCCTTCCTGTTTCCTATGGGCTAAACCCAGGACCACCTATCACCTAACATCTGGGACCTCTCCATTTCCCAGCTGTCAACATATGGCTCCTCAAATCATTGCTGTATACATATTATCAGTAAGGAATGCTTTAGGCTGCACTTAGGTTTCTGAAGTCACTGGAGGTCTAAAGGCAGGCAGTTCAGGGTTGGTGTGGCGGCTCACTGATGTCTTTGAAACCCAGGCTTCTACCTGTCTGGCTTGTCATCATTCATTGGTTGTCTTATTGCCTCTTGTTTGCAAGATGGATGCTGTGGCTCCAAACAGCATGCTTTTCTTCAAGGCACTAAGAAGTGGGGAAAAGTTGTCAAGACACCAGCTGTATTTGTCACTTATTTCAGGAAAAGTAAAAGCTTTCTCAGAAGCTCCCAGAAGAGGTTTGCCTGTGTCTCATTGGCCACAACTACATCACATTCTTAATTGCCATCCTTAGCTGCTGTAAGGAAGTCTGGATGAACACATTTGGCTTACCTATACTCTTCAATGGAGGCAGCAAAGGAAATGGGGTTTCAAAATGTCTATTGGGTTAGCCAACCAACAGTGTCTGCCATAACCAAACAGGGGGACAATTTAATCAGAAGATTAAATTGCACAGGCAAAGGCAGTCTCACCTAACAGTAGCAGAGAAGGGAATCGAGGCCACTGAGTGATGTGGACATGTCTGCCTGATGTGGACATGTCACTGAACCTGTGGTGCAAGTCAGGAAGCTGAAAGACTCTTCATGCTGCCACTCAGAAGTTGAGGCCAGTTTCCTCACACCGGTTTATGGGGTGCTTCGTGGAGTCTCAGCACCTCAGTTACACGTAGACAAAGTAAGAATCTACCTTATTTTATGGACCCAGGTAAGTTTTTTAAAAAAATGTGAGTAGTCAGGTCCTTCTGCTGTGGTGACAGGTAACAGAGAACTGGCCCGGGAGGCAGGACACCCAGCTCTGGTCAAAACCGGGGGCTGAGTTACTATGTGATCTTGAGTAAGTCATTTCTCCTCATCTGTGAAATGAAAGATTAGGCTAGCTTGGCTATTTTTAACTGGTGTGCCATAACAATTTTTAAAATATTCAATACCTGAGTCAGGAGCACTAACCTCTTTTCCCTTAGATTCGTCAAATTAAAAAAAAAATGACAACAGCCAACACAAAAATAGCTGTCTAGTGTGAACGAATCAAAATTATACTTTTTTTTGGTCAGATCAGCAAAAAATTAAGATTTTTTTGGTGTGCTGCAGAATTCTAATACCTGTTATATGTGTGCTGTGAGATGAAAAAGGTTGAAAAATCACTGGAGTAGATGCTCTACTAGGCATTTAATAGCCTTAGAACACTTAGGTTTTGCTCCTGTCGCTCATGTACCTTTCGTTTGTTTACTTATTTAACAAATACTTATTAAGTGCCTACTATGTGCTAGGCACTGTGGGAGGTAGTTGGAGTACACCAGCCACCCAAGCAAAGATGCCTGCCCTCAGGGACCTTGTGTTCTCGTGTGTGTGTGTGTGTGTGCGCGCGCGCGTGTGTGTGTGTGTGTGTGTGTGTGTTGGCTGCAGGGGGTGAAGTGAAAACAGTAAACGCAAAATACAACAAATTCGTGGTAAGTTACACAGTTGTTTAGAAGGATATCAGTTTTCTGTGGGATGGAAGCGGGAAAGGGGGAGACTGGCCGTGCTCGGGAGAGGCACGGCTGTCCGCATGGGGGCACCACTGGAGCTGTTGCTGCAGATGAGGGAGCAGCTAGAGCAAAGACCCAATGCAGAAGTCGGCCTGAGTTTCCTGAGCATTGTCTTCCCCCATCTGAGGACCAGCCTGGTGCCTTATCACCCCAGAGCCATTATTTCCTTTCAAATGCAACTGGCTCCAGCTTCCTAGATTTGAAGGCCATTTGAATGTAACCCTGCTCTGGTGGATAGGGGCATATAGGGAGACTCAGCTCCATATTTGCACCTCATTTCATAGTACAGAGCCACTCAACTCCTAGGGATGTTAGGGAAATGATGGTAGAGCTATCAAGGCCTGGAAATACTGGAACTGTTACCACAACAGCACAACCCACCATTTCCAGACTATTTTTGCTGTGCTTCCTGTTTAATGCCTCCTGCACAATGAGTGACTCATTGTTTCATGTTCCCTAAATGTTGTCTGTATCAGTCAACCATGAAACCTCAAGTTCAAGGGAGCCGTGTTTTTATCTTTACCGGTTACTGCTCCTGAGCCAACCTGTAATAGGTGGACCAGACCTTTCCCTTTAGCTCTGGAAGGGTCCTCAATAACTAAGCAAGGCCAGGAGACTATAAGAAAACTCAGTGACTTGCTGGGCCATGCCAACCGTGTGTGTGTGTGTATGTGTGTGTGTTTAATAACAACTTTGAATGCATCTTGAAATATAACAAAGACAAAGGACGAGAGTTGCCTTTCTGGGTTGGGTTCCATGCAGAGACGTTACTTGGAATTTGAGAACAGTGTACTGTGCAGGTGCGTTGTTGTCCCCATGTTGAGCTGAGAACTTGTGACATTTATGTGAACAGGTTGACAGGCTCATGAATTAAAGAATCCCCCCTCCAGGTCCTAAAGCAGTGTGTGCCCCAGCCACCTGTTCTAAGGTGACTACATGTTCGGCAAGAAGCTAGACCCCCGAGTAAGCTCCCTCCACATTGTATGAGCCTCTGTCCAAATACCGAGTAGGAGTGGGTGTCACGCACTGGATATTGACAAGTATAGTTCCAGAGAACAACTCAGCGTGGATTCCAGAGTTCTCTGCCAGATGTATCTACTCTTCACGTAGCCTTAACATTTGTTTGATGGGAATTGCAAGGAAACTTAATTTAACTCTTATATCTGTATAATTTGCGTGAGGTTACAGGTAAAAATTGAGAATAGCATCCAAAATGCAGGCTATGTTTAAAGTGAGAGGGTGTGAGTCTTCATCAGGGATGTGTACCGTTGAAACAAATTTCACGTTGTACCCATCTACTGGGTAGCTAAAGTAGTGAGCATCTTTTGGGGGTTTCCTAACCTGGTTTTCTCCATCTCTTGAGTTACTCCCTCCTGTGCAATATTTAGAGGCTACTGAGCCATAGATCACCTAGTGGGGAAGAAACTTATAGAAATGGAGATTTCACAGGTACAGGTTGAGGTGCTAGCCTGGAAAACTCTGTTAAGAACATTGAAATCAGTCTGAGTACAATAAGAATGATTATAAGGGCATAAATCTCTGTTTCCATGTTGTAGAGTCTACTTACAAGAAGATATTGTTCATTCCTTCAAGAGATACGTGATGCACCTACAACGGTGCCCGTCTCAGTTCTAAGCAGTGGAAATACATCAGCAAATGCCACCATGCAAAAATTTCCCCGTTTTGGTTAAACCACATGAAATTGTCAGCTTTCTATGTTAAAAACAATTGCCTCTAAATACAAGGTTGGGCAAAAGTAGGTTTACAGTTATTCGTGTGGAAATACAATGATTAACAAATAATAATATAAGAATAATTAAACTCTGTTTTGCATACTCACAGCATTGTAAACCTACTTTTGCCCCACCTTGTATGCATCAACAAATGAGCCAGCCATCCCATGCCTGGTGGTTACTTTAAAAAATTAATAATAAAGGCAGACATTCATACAAAGACTTGCGATGAATGTAGCAGCTATATTTGTAATAGCTCAGAATGGAAACCATCCAAATTTCCACCAGCAAGTGAGAGGATAAACTATAGCGTATCCTTGCAATGGGATACCACTCAGCAATGAAAAGGAATGAAGTATTAATGCACGCTAGGACATGGATTGACCGTAAATGCATTATGCTAAGTGAAAGAAACCGGATGACTTCATTTATACAAAACTTCAGCCCTGGCTGGTGTAGTTCAGTGGATTGAGCGCGGGCTGGGAACCAAGCGGTCCCGGTTCGATTCCCAGTCAGGGCACATGCCTGGGTTGCGGGCCAGGTCCCCAGTGAGGGCCATGTGAGAGGCAACCATACATTGCTGTTTCTCTCCCTCTCTGTCTCCCTCCCTTCCCCTATCTCTAAAAATAGATAAAATCTTTGAAAAAGAAATAAATGAAACTTCATAGATGCAAACTAATCCATAGTGACAGAAAGTAGATGAGTGGTTCTCTTGGATGAGCATCTGGGGTTTGGAGACAAGCAGGGCAGAAAGAAGATGCTGCGAGGGGACAAGTGGGACCTTTGTGGGAGGATGGGTATGTGTGTTATCTTGATTGCAGTGATGGTTTCGCTGGTGTATATGTACGTCAAACCTTTTCAAATGGTATATTTTACACATAGGTACTTAATTAAATGAGAGTTATACCTCGATAACAGCATGAAAAACAGTTAAATAGCAGCAATTTCATATGGTTCAAGCAATAGATAAATTTTAGTGATAAATTAATTTTTATTGAATTTATTGGGATGGCATTTGTTAATAAAATTATATAGGTTTCAGGTGTACAATTCTATAATACATCATCTGTAAATTGTATTGTGTGTTTACCACCCAAAGTAGTGATAAATTAATTTTTTAACCATATATTCATTTTTCTTATATTTATTGAAAACTCAGTATGTGTCAGGCACCGTTGAAAGGTATTGTCAATGAAAATGAATGAGGTTCCCACTTCTAAGCCTCACGGCTGAAATAAGTTTGTAAAGAGGCGACCGAATGTCTCTCCCACAGGCAGCTCTGAAGCAATTACCAGCCTTAACCAAGTTATCCTTTGTTCGCTGCATTTATGCCTGTGTCTGTGCTTCCTTCTCTTCCAGAGTGACTTGTGGTCTCTGGGAATCACCGCTATCGAGATGGCAGAAGGTGCTCCCCGTAAGTACCTTCCTGCGGGTGAACTCTGTTGCTGGTCTGCTCTGCAGGTACTGAAGCTTCCTTGCCAGGAGCCGCAGTAGCTTTACTTCTGCTATGCCAAGCCCTGCGTGGAATCAAGCTGGCATATTTAGAAAGCAGAGTCCTCAAATCAACCAGGAATCCATTCATTTCCAAGTGGTGTGAGGATCTTAAATTTATGATGGAAAAAAAGGAAAGGGAGGCAAACTTTGGGGAGACTTATTTATTTTACAGATTCAGTTGATTCTTGAACTACCCTTCATCTACCTACCACAAAACTGAAAAACCACTAAGACCATAAACTCCAACAAAAATTCAAAGCCGATTTTTAGTGCGTGCATCACAGAAACACTTACACTCAGCTGCTTTCACTCCTGTTGAAACACTGATGGTTAGATTTTTAGATTTCCCTACATATTTCAGGCGGCATGGCCCAGGCTCTGGCTCTCTGGAGAAGCTCTCAGATTCCTTGAGATCTGGAATATTGGCCCTGCACAATGCCTGTACCAGGCAGGCCTGGGTGGCCGGGCCACTGACCAAGAGCCTAGCTACTGCCTTGGCAATGAGGCCACACCTGCCAGGGACCACTCCCCATCAGTGACTGAGTATGACAGAGACATAAGGCAGCAGAGCCTGTCCTGGAAGACACAGGCTTCCTTTCTTGGCAGTCAACTTTCTCTCCTCAGTTTTATTCCTTAGTTTCCTTAGACTGTAGACAGTCTACCACCCTCCTGCCTACTCTCTCTCCCTCTCACCTGCATGCCAATCTGACTTGCATAGCAAGCTGATGACTCTCCCAGCCTTCCCTGGCTCCCTCCTGACTTCCTTTGAGGTGGAAATTTCCCCTTCTCACATTTAATAACACCTTGGTATCTGCTTTTTAGAGGCCCCTTATTTGCATGACAGGTTGTTATGCTCATAGGATTTTTTTTAACCTTCAAGTCATCATAGTTTTCTTATTTCTCACTGTAGAGTTGGTAGAATTCATCTGTAGCATGATTGATTTGGAGTCTTTGTTGACAAATTTCCCCTCATCCACAATGCTCATAGGCATATATTAATCATAAAAATAATATATTACCGTCTTTAAACCATATTATCATTCTCGATGAGTAGTGGAAGAGGCTAAAAATAAGTTTCAACCCACAGAAGTCTTTAGCTTTTAGGGAGGTTATATTCTTCTAGACACAAAGGAAAAGATACTCCCAGATATTTGAAAAGTAAACTAGTGAGATACCTTGATTAAAATAAGAATGTTTGAGTGCTTTCACTATAAACAATAATGTCATGTTCACCAGTTGAGATAGTTTTATAGTTTTCCTGCCAGACTTCATTTGCCTTAGTCCTCTGGTCTTCCTGGGACCAGGGAATGCAACAAAACAAAAACCCATCGGAAAACCCGACAAGTCCTTCAGGACATTTGGAAATACAGAGAACAGTGTCTGGCGTAGTGTTTTATACTTAAAATCTATGTAGATAACATTGCATTTGGTTGAGAATGTATGAGAAACAGACCATAGATTATCAAAAATCCTTTATTTTTAACATTCAAGCTTTTACTGTTGTTTACTTGGAACCTTAGATGCTTATTTATAGGAAAGCAAACCTCGTTGACCCTTTAACTTTGTTTCCTTAATTATAAAGTCAAAGTAGAGATGCTCCTCACTAGCTGAAATGTGTTGTATTTGAAAAGACTCCTGTAATTAGACGTCAGCTCTTTTCAGTGCTCACCAGATGGAAGCTTTGTGCTCTCCTGCCTCTGCTCACTGGTCATGCGTGGACTCAGGGAGCCATTTGGCAGCCTTGGCTGCCCAGTGAGGAGGAGCTTGGCGTGAGTGTGGCCTCCTCGCTGGAGCTGGCCCCTGTTTTGGTCTCTTGCAGCTCTGTGCGACATGCACCCAATGAGAGCCCTCTTCCTCATCCCCCGGAACCCGGCACCTCGGCTGAAGTCTAAGAAGTGGTGAGTTTGGCCTCCAGTGTTTTACAGATCCAAGGGCAGGTTTTCCTGTGGTTCTTTTTTGGATTAACTCAAATACTTAGGTCCTGCTGACAGCATTAGACTGCACACACTAAGACATGGTGAGTGATTTTACATATGAGTCGAACATCTTATTGAATAAAATACACATTGAGTTACTACAGCCGTTCCCCCTTATCCATGGATTCACTTTCCGAGGTTTCAGTTACTCATGGTCAACTGCTGTCCAAAAGTGTTAAATTTCCCCAACCGTCAACATTGTCACGGCCTAATGATCCAGAATCCCCAGAAGCAGGCGATCCTCTGTAGCCTGGTGCTACGTCACGACGCCTAAGTCGTTCACCTCACTACATCCCGTCACATGGGACTGTATCCTCTCCCATCATCTTATGAAGAAGAAAAGTGAGTGCATGACAGTAAGATATTTTGAGAGACACATGCACATAACTTTCATTGCAGTTATTGTTATAATTGTTTTCATTATTAGTTACTGTTGTTAATCTCTTACTGTACCTAATTTATAAGTTAGACTTTATCATAGGCACGCATGTATGTACAGAAAAGAACATAATCTCTCTAGGGTTCTATACTATCTGTGGGTTCGGGCATCCACTGGGGGCTCAGAACGTGCCCCCGTGGATAAGGGGGGACTCCTGTATTTATGCAGCAAGTCTTTGCCCCATGCCTTTAAGGTAAGGAGCTCTCAGCTAAAATGGGTGGTGGAACGCAAGTAATCTCTTTTCTGGCAGCGCAGAACATCTCAGACTAGAGGGCAATAGTTCAGAGAGTTAGGCTGGCTGACTCCTACTTTTTGAGATAGTAATTCTCTAAGTGCATACAAACACTTGGTAGTGTGTGAGATGATTGCATGGGTCTGCACATGAACATTTGTGATGTTTGTTTTTCTAGTGCTTCCTCTTCATGGCAGGCAATATTGGCGTCGTATTTTGGGTAGCGATATAGCCTTCCCATTTAATAAGTTATTCACATGAAAACATGACTTAGACAAAAATACTAAATGAATTCTGGTATGGGTGGTAGAAGGGTTTGATGGAAAATCATGTGAGTAGTATAAGATTGCCTGAAGTTTGGGAAACGGAGTTGGACAGGTTAGGCCAGAAGCTGGACTTCAGGCACGTCATACTGTATCAGGGTCTGTGTGCCTAATCAGTCTGTAACAAAATGCATTGATCTGCCTTTTACCTGGGGGGCTTCAGTGTATCCTTCCTGCTGCATTCTTGAACCTCTGATTCCCCTTGCACCGGCCCAATTCCTGGACCTCCTGTGACCTCCTGTCCTCTTCTAGAGACATATTCTGGGCAGTTAGAGCATGAAGGGACAGATACTCCTGTCATGCCACTTCATAATCAAGCCCTTGACTGGAGCCCTGCTGTAGCTCACCCACCCTCTCACAGTTTCACACTCCTGTGTGGAGTCTCAGGTAATACCAATCATCTAGGAACGGCAGAGCAACCCTGGCGGAGCAAGAGGAAGGCACGCTGCACCACGAAAGGGAAGGAGACAGCCAGAAGGGACGACAGCCCTGGAGTTGCCAAGGCTGCAGGAAGAGAGAGTGAGAGTTGCTATTGGTAACAAGGAGGCAGAGCATTCTCCGCTCCTGCCTGTCTCTCCAGAGGGTCACTGTGGTGTGAGGACCATTCTCTCCCCAGCAACAGCCTTCCATTGGGCACGGGCACAGCATGTGATTGCCAGGGTGCCCAGGCCCTGCTTCCTCCTTTCTCCCTGCAACAGGCTCCTGGGGAGAGGAAGCAGCTCAGTTCTGTTGCCTGGAAGTATCAGTGGCACTAGTTTTCTGCTTGCCCTTCACTCCTGTCCTCCCCATGGCAACTGCTGTACACAACAGGCTTCACTCACCCTGCTCGCTTCTAGTCTCCCTGCGCTGCCACTGGACAGGTGTTTCCAGCTCTCCCACAGACGACAAGTGGGACACCCACACATGGGTTTTGTTTGAGCAGCCACACCGTGTTTCAGAAATATTTGCATTAATCACCAAGTGGTATAAATCAGGTGATGGAGCACAACATTTAGGTGTCTGGCCTTGTGTGCAAAGGTGATGCAGTGCTACCCTGCCGAGGGCCCCTCTGCCCTTCAGGGTAAGAGATTGTCCTTCTGCCTCAGAAGCCACCTCTCCCCAGCTCAGAAGCTGGAGTCAGTTGTTCACCACACTCGTCCTGTTTTCTCTTAACCTGGCCTGCACTGCCCTTTGCGTGGCCTCTCTGGCCCCTCAGAAGAGTGAGGGTCCCTCGAACGGTCCCTGTACTGTGGTCTTAGTTTTCACTGTTCGAAAAAAAATCAACCCTGCATTGACCTTGTTTGCGGAACATACAGTCTGTCTTTTCTGCTTCAAACCTCAGACAATGAGAATGTTGATAATGCCGCAGGGAGCTAGTCAGTCCAGGAGCAATGAGGAGGCCAGGCCAGTGGCGTGTCACCCAGCCCCCTTACATGGCCCTCCGTGACTCGGAGGGAAGGCCGGTGAGGAGCGTGAGTGCCACACTGTTGGACGGGGAAAGGAAAGGCAGCTCGGCCATCTGCTAGTGAACAGGGGAAACAGCGGCCCTGGTGAAGCGCTCTCTCCCTCAGAGCCTGGCCTTGATGAGGTGGCGTGCAGCTCCGGCCACAGGGCATGCAGGGAAGCTCCTGGTTTCCCTGATGGAATTCCAGTTTCTCAGTGAAAATACTTAAGCACTTCAGAGTGCAGTTGACCCTTGTACCACGGTCAGGGGTGCCAACCCCTGTACAGTCGAATATCCACATAAAACTTTTGGCTCCCCTAAAAACTTACAGTTGTTCCTTGACATCCTTGAGAGATTGGTTCCCGCAAATGCTCAAGTCCCTGTATAAGGTGGCACAAACCAAGGCATACAGTCAGCCCACTCTACCTACTATTGGTTGAATCGCAGATGCAAAACTAGGATATGTGGAGAGTCAGCTCTATATTTATTGAAAAAATTCACATACAAGGGGGTCCGTGCAGTTCAAAATGGTGTTGTTCAAGAGCTGCTGCACTCTGTCTTGAAGAACCGGGTCCGCAGGGATTTTAAATGGGGTGTGCTTTAACATGCTCCAGGGTTTGGGAGGAAATAAAGCATTTTGTATATTTTCCTTTAATTTTTTAAGAGAGCGGACCTCCATGCCACGTCAAAAGAAGCAAAACTCCAAAATATTCTTTTATATCAGCTGTTCTCCACCTAAAGGAATTATCAGAGGAAGTACACTGTTCTCAGTGTAATATGAACATATTACCAAATGAGGGCGCCATTGTGGTAGAGATTGGCCATGAGCTCTTTAATTACAAGCATTCTAGTCCAGGTCATTTCCAACTAACATTGCTGAGTCTGCAACATACGAGGCATATAAGAAATATGTATGTTGTAGACTCAGTAATGTATGTGTGTGTAAAAATAAGATATATATATAATCTTAAACACGGCCTTGCCAGGCAAGTGCCCTGAGTCCTCATTGTATTGATCAGAGACAGGCTCAGGTAGGTCATGCTCCTTGCACAGGGTATACAGTCTTTTAATGTCCCAAGTTTGTAACCCACATTCTTTCTACCACACCACTCGGCCTCTTAAGGTCAAGGGTAAAGTGGTAGAGAATGAGCTCCGCCAGTCTCTAAGTTGCACGTTTTTTTCCCTGCACCTTACTATTGGGGCAAGAAAGGCAGTAGCACTGCTCTTGCCCCTTTCATTGTAAAAACAAGGAAAGCACCCCTCCTTGCAGGAACGTGGCCCTTCCTTCCCCCAGCAACGTGAGGAGGAGAAGCCTCAGCAAGGGCGTCAAACTCATTTTCACCAGGCACCACATCAGCCTCACGGTTGCCTTCAAAGGGCCGAATGTAATTTTAGGACTGTATAAATGTAACTACTCCTTAACAGTTAACCGAGAGCTTGGCGCTGCTGCCGGGTAGATACAAGGTACTGAGCTGGATAAAACAAGGTGGAAGGCTGGATTTGGCCTGTGGGCCTTGTGTTTGCTGCCTGTGCCTTAGAGCTCAGGGAGTCACGCAGTCAGGGTCTCCATTCAAGGTTCGGCTGGCTCAGTCATTTGGTAGTTCATTCTCTTGGCTGAATAGAAGAGAGCAAGTCTGTCCTCTCCCTCCAGTTCCACGACCCCATCAGCAAATGGACAGTGAGTTGGGACTCGCATGTCCTCCTGTCTCTGCGTGTGGTTGGAGTCAACCCAGCTGGGTCAACCCTCTCCTACAAAAGATGTCCTCTTCCCTTCTCCTCCCACTGTGAACGCTCGCACCGCCTGCCCTCGCACACATACTCAGTGCTGTAGTTGCCTTCCAGGAGTTTCTGGAGGAAGATGGAGGCGACTTCATTCCTGTAAAAGATGGTCAGTCTTGTTCTTTTCGTATGCCCTTTGCATGCAAAAGATTCCACACGGGCAAAGCAGTGCTCAGTTGAGATCGTTAGATGAATCATAATTTCTTATCACCATAAAGAGGCAAAGATTCCCACTTGGGCTTTGGCTGAAGTCTGCGAGGCCTGGCGACGTTACGTGGCTTGTCTGGAGCCCCGGGCTCGTCCCTGGGAGAGCCGGCCTGGGAACCCCGACCTCTGCTTTCACCCCACAGCTCGCAGCGCCTCCTTGTATTTTAGGAAACACCGGTTCTGATTCCTGGTGGGTCACCAGGCACTTTTGTTTTAAGAAATGACAAAGCTATTTGTGTGTGTGTTCTAAATAAGAGAGTGATGATAATAGCAAATTCAGAAAATACTTCAAATAGACTGAATTTGCTAGTAATAGTGTGACTTTGGACTTTATTAAATCAAAACACAAATTGCTACGTGAACTTCCTCAATTAACCTTTTCGACAGTCTCTTTGGAGACAATGGTCCTGTTGGCTCTTCCTGCCAGCATGTCTAGTCCAAATACATGTGAAATACTTCCCTTAAAGAACCCTACTCTTCAGTTCAGCAGAAATGGGGGGAAACCGACTAAATCTCTACTCCCAGCCCTAAAGACAGATACTCTTGTTCCTTAAGCCCAGTGACAGCTAGAGGTTGCTGGGACATTGTCATCGTCATAGTAATAATAATGACAACAGCAGCAAATGCACCTGTTGCATGTATGTGTGTAAATACATGTATATACCTGTAACAGGCACTGTTGTAAGCATTTTACATGAATTAACTCATTTCATTATCACAACAGTCTTTTGAGATAAGTACTTAACAACATCCCCATTTGCAGCCAGGGGACCTGAGGCACAGAGAAGTTAAGCAATTTGCCTAAAATCACACAGTAAGTGATGGAACCCAAAGTAGAAAAACAGAATAGTTCTGGAGCAAAAACGAATTTTAAAGGTCAAATTGCCTTTAGGGAGGGACCTCTGCCAAGATGGCAGCGTAGGTGGACGCACTCGCCGCCTGTACATCCAGAGTGTCTAAACAACTAACGCAGTAGCGAAAAATTAAACAACCAGAACGGACAGAAAAGAACTGAAGGGAAGTCGGACACCCAGGAGGTAGGAGAAGACGAACATCCAGGCCGGTAAGCAGGGCAGAACCAGGCGAAGGAGCGGAGTGAGAGGCAGTTCTCACGGAGGGACTCATGCCGACAGTGCCTGAACGGGGCATGGCCCCGAACAACGGGTGAATCCCGCAAGCCAGTGACGCTGCCGGAGAGAGGTCAGAGGGAGCCAGTAGAATCGAGTCTGGCGGAAAAGGCCGTGGGGAAACCGGGAGCGGAGAGATGACGGGAGCCCGCGGTGATCGGAGGCCGCCATTGCTTCCTCCCAGGCCCCGCCCCCAGAGGCAACGTCACCCAAAAAGCGACCCAGGTTGCTGGCACCGGCACTGGCGAGCCGACAAGTGCACCAAGATAAAAAGAATGCAAATGGCCAAAATGAAAGATGAGAACAAATTACAACTAACGGATGACGACATAGTCAACCTATCAGATGCTCAGTTCAAAATGCTAGTAATTAAAATGCTAATAAAACTGGAAGAAAGATGGACGCAAATAATTGAACAAATGAAGAATATGATAAGGATAATGGAGGAAGATTTACAGGGAACCAATAGGAAAAAAAAGGAAGTTGGATCTCAAACCAATGGGGTGGACCAGAAGGAAGAAACAAGAATTCAAAAAAATGAGGAGGGACTCAGGAATCTCAGAGACATTTGTAAACAACCCAACATCCAGATCATAGGGCTGCCAGAAGGACAAGAAGTTCACCAAGGAATTGAACATATTTTTGAACAGATAATGAAGGAGAACTTCCCAGACCTGGCAAAGGAAATAGGCTTCCTGGAAATCCAAGAAGCTCAGAGAACCCCAAAGAAGCGGGACCCAAAGAGGAACACACCAAGGCACATCATAATTACATTACCCAAGGTCAAGAATAAG
>PVJI01002663.1:128295-140506 GCA_004026765.1 Micronycteris hirsuta | reverse complement strand
TTAAATTGCGCATCTGATAGGTTGACTATGTTGTCATCCATTAGTTGTAATTTGTTGTGGTCCTTTTTGGCCATTTTCATTCTTTTTATCTCGGTGCACTTGTCAGCTGGCAGATGCCTGCGACCTGGGTCTCTTTTTGGATGACGTTGCCTCTGGGGGCGGGGTCTGGGAGGAAGCAATGGCGGCCTCCGATCACCGCCGGCTTCCATCACTCCTCCACTCCCCAGCACCCCACCGCCTCCTCTGCCAGACTCGGTTCTGCTGGCTCAGCCCTGGCCTCTCTCCGGCAGCGTCGCTGGCTTGCGGGATTCACCCGTAGTTTGGAGCCACGCCCTGTTCAGGCACTGGCGGCCTGAGTAGCGGCATAAGTAAGTCGCAGCATGAGTGAGACCCTCCATGCGCGCTGCTTCCTCCGCCCGTTTCTGCCCCGCTCACCGGCCTGGATGTTCATCTTCTCCTACCTCCTGGGTGTCGGGCTTCCCTTCAGTTCGATTCTGTCCGTTCTGGTTGTTTAAATTTTTGCTACTGCATTTATTGTATGGACATTCTGGATGTGCAGGCAGCGAGTGCGACCACCTACGCTGCCATCTTGGCGGAAGTCCCTCATTGTGGTTTTAATTTGCATCTCTCTGATGGCTACTGATGCTGAGCATTTTTTCATATGTCTCTGTATGTCCTCCTTGGAGAAATGTCTGTTCAAGTCTTTTGTCCATTTTTTAAAAAATATATTTTATTGATTATGCTATTATAGTTGTCCCATTTCCCCCCCCCCCCGTATTCTCTTCTGGCCTGCACACCCCCTCCCACCTGCATTCATGTCCATGGATTCACCCCCTCCCTACCCTTTAGTTCATGTCCATGGGTCATATATATAAGTTCCTTTGCTTCTCCATTTCCTATACTATTCTTAACCTCTCCCTGTCTATTTTCTATCTACCATTTATGCTACTTATTCTCTGTACATTTTCCCCCTCTCACCCCCTCCCACTCCCCCACTGATAACCCTCCATGTGATCTCCATTTCTGTGATTCTGTTCTTGTTCCAGTAGTTTGCTTAGTTTGTTTCGTTTTTATTTTAGGTTCAGTTGTTAATAGCTGTGAGTTTGTTGACATTTTACTGTTCATATTTTTATCTTCTTTTTCTTAGATAAGTCCCTTTAAAATTTCATTTAATAAGGGCTGGGTGATAATAAACTCCTTTAACTTGACTTTATCTGGGAAGCACTTTATCTGTCCTTCTATTATAAATGATAGAAGGGCTCCCTATATTCCCACTTTGCTGAGTGTTTCTATCATAAATGGGTGCTATACCTTATCAAATGCTTTTTCCACATCTATGATATGATCATGTGATTTTTGTCTGTTTTTTTTTGTTTATGTGATGTAATAACATTTACTGATTTGTGAATGTTGTACCATCCTTGCATCCCTGGAATGAATCCCATTTGATCATGGTGTATGATCTTTTTAATGTATTGCTGGATGTGTTTTGCCAATATTTTGTTGAGGATTTTAGCGTCTATGTTCATCAGTGATATTCACCTGAAGTCTTCTTTTTTTGTTATGTCTTTATCTGGTTTTGGGATTAGGATGATGCGGGCTTCATAAAAACAGTTGGGAGTCTTCCATCTTCTTGGGTTTTTTGGAATAGTCTGTGAAGGATAGGTGTCAGTTCCTCCTTAAATGCTTTGTAGAATTCTCCTGTGAAACCATCTGGTCCAGGGCTTTTGGGTGTTGGGAGTTTTTGATAACTGCTTTAATTTCACCCGCTGTTATTGGTTGGTTCAAGTTTTCTGTTTCTTCCTTATTGAATTTTGGAAGATTATATTTTTCTAAAAATTTGTCCATTTCTCCTAGGTTTTCATATTTCTTGGCATACACTTCTTCATAGTAGTGACTTATAATCCTTTGTATTTCTGTGGCATCAGTTGTAATATCTCCTCTTTCATTTCTGATTGAGTTTATTTGGGTCCTCTCTCTTTTTTTCTTGATGAACCTGCTTAAAGGCTTGTCTATTTTGTTTATCTTTTCAAAGAACCAGCTCCTGGATTCATTGATCCTTAGAATTGTGCTTTTAGTCTCTAAGTCATTTAATTCTGATCTGATCTTGATTATTTCCTTCCTTCTACTTGCTCTGGGTTGTCTTTGCTGTTGTTCCTCGAGTTCTTATAGGCGTAGAGTTAGGTTGTTTGTGTAAACTGTTTCTGTTTTTTTAGGTAGGCCTGTATCGCTATGAACTTCCCTCTCAGGACTGCCTTCGCTGTGTCCCATAAGTTTTGGGTTGTTGTCAGTTCATTTTCATTTGTTTCAAGGAACTTTTTGATTTCTTTTCTAATCTCATCCTTGACCCATTCATTGTTTAACAGCATGCTATTCAGTCTCCATGATTTTGAGTGTTTTTGAGTTTTTTTCCTTTGGGTTGGTTTCTAATTTCAATCCCTTGTGGTCAGAGAAAATACTTGGTATGATTTCAATTTTCTTGAATTTGTTGAGGCTTGTTTTGTGTCCTATCATATGGTCTATTTTTGAAAATGTTCCATGTGCATTTGAAAAGAATGTATATTTAGATTCTTTGGCGTGAAGGGCCCTATATATATCAATTAAGTCCATTTCTTCTAGGGCATTGTTCAGTGCCACAGTGTCTTTGCTGATATTTTGTTTGGAGGATCTGTCCATTTTTGACAGTGTGGTATTGAAGTCCCCTACTATAATTGTGTTGCTATCAATGTCTTTCTTGAAGTCCTCCAAGATTTTCTTTATGTATTTGGGTGCTCCTGTGTTGGGTGCTTATATATTTACAATATTTATGTCTTCTTGGTGGATTCTTCCCTTGAGTATTATAAAGTGTCCTTCTGGATCTCTCTTTATGGCCCTTTTTTGGAAGTCTATTTTGTCTGATATGAGTATTGCTACCCCAGCTCTTTTTTCTTGTCCATTTGCTTGGAAAACTTGTTTCCAGCCCTTCACTTTCAGTCTGTGTAAGTCTTTTGTCCTGAGGTAGGTCTCTTGTAGGCAGCATATGTGTTGGGTCGTGCTTTCTTATCCATTCCGCTATTCTATGTCTTTTAATTGGAGCATTTAATCCATTTACGTTTAAGGTTATTATTGATAGGTACTTATTCATTGCCATTTTTTTTGTAGCTGTGTTCCCCACTCTCTCTCTTTCCCTTCCTTTCCTTTAATCAGTCCCTTTAGGATCTCTTGCAGAGCTGGTTTGGCGGAGGTGTATTCTTTTAGACTTCTTTTGTCTGGGAAGCTCCTTATTTGGCCATCTATCTTGATTGAGAGCCTTGCTTGGTAGAGTAGTTTGGTTGCAGGCCTCTGGTTCTCATTACTTGGAATATTTCTTGGCATTCCCTTCTGGCTTGGAGTGTTTCCATTGAGAAGTCAGCTGCTAACCTTATTGGGGTTCCCTTGTATGTTACTTCCTGCTTGTGCCTCACTGCCTTTAAGATTCTCTCTTTGTCTTGGAATTTTGCCATTTTAATGATGATGTGTCTTGAAGTGGGCCTGTTAGGGTTCCTTTTGATTGGGACTCTCTGTATTTCCTGTATTTGTGTGGCTTTTTCTCTCATCAGATTAGGGAAGTTTTCCATCATTACTTTTCCGAACAGGTTTTCCTTCCCTTGCTGCTCTTCCTCTCATTCTGGTATCCCTATTATACTAATATTATTACATTTCATGTTGTCCTGCATTTCCTTTAATACCTCTTCATTCTTTCTGAGCCTCTTTTCCTGTTCTTGCTCTTTTTGGTTGCTTTTTTCAACCTTGTCCTCCAGCTCACTGATCCGATCCTCTGCCTCATCGATCCTACTTTTGATTCCTTCTATTGTGTTCTTCAGTTCAGATATTGTATTCTTCATTTCCTCCTGGCCCTTGTGAATAGTTTCTATTTTCTTTTTCATGTTGACATAGTTTGCAGTGAGTTCATTATAGTTTCCCTGTAATTTCTGGTAATTTTCTGTGAGTTCATCAAGCTTCTCAGGTTTCTTGAGCTGCCTGATAACATATGCTTTGAACTCAATATCTGATAGTTGGCTTGCTTCTCTTTCATTTATCATTCTTTCTGGGGCTTCCTCCTTTCCTTTCATTTGGGGATTGTTTCTTTGTCTTCCCATTGTTTGTGGGATTCTTCTTGCTAGCCTCTGATTCTTAAATTGATCTGTCAAGTTCTCTGGAGCAGCGATGTTAATTTTTTGTTACTGTCTCTTTTTTTTTAGGCTGGCTCTTGTCTGAGACCCACTCTATTCTCTTCACAATTCCAGGTTTCAATGTCTCACCTGTGGATAAAGAAGAGAAGGGAAGGGAGGGAAAAAAAAAGAGAACAAAAAAAATTTTTTTTTAATTTAAAAAAAATAAAAAGTAATAAAAAATAAAAATCAAAAAGAGGAGAGAACTAGGAGTATTAAATGAAGGGATGGTAGAAGAAATTAAAAATATATATATATATAGAAGAACAGAAAGGAAGAAGGGTGAGGGAAAACTGACAAAGAAACAAACAGAAAACCGAAACAAGAAACAAAACAGAACAATAAAAAAAAAATTAAAAAAAAAAACCTTCTGTTGTCTGGCTGTAAAAAGTGTCCAGTCAGGCCTGCTCCTCTGGTCCTTCTGTCTGCGACAGGCTGGGATGATATCAGGTTTCCTTTTCCTTTCTTCCTTCCTGAGCTGCACACTTAGCTGCCATCCTGCTTTCAGCCCAGTTGCTAGGAATTCGCAGCACCCCTCCTGGGTTGCCTAGTCTCCACACTGAGTCAGGAGTCCACGAGGTCTGTGGCTTCCCTCAGTGGAGCTCAATTGGGTTCCCCTGTCTCTCTCCCACGGAGGCAGTCGGCACCGCAGGTCTCCAATCACAGGTGCTGGGCTGTGTCTCGGTCCCTCCAGGAGTGAGCTCCGCGCCCCTGAATTTGCAGACTGCTTCTGTCTCTGGACTTGGCTCCCGTGAGCCCCCCGACCCCTGGTCACCCACTAACCCCAGCCACCCCTGACTGGCTTCTCAGGGTGCGCGCCCGGTCCCAGAGCTCCAGGCTGCGGGTCTCCCATTCAGTTCAATATCCAATTCCTCCCGCTGGGATCACCAGCCTCTTCGGACCAGTCCCCACGTACGCACCGACCTCCGGCCTGCTGGGTACCAAGCCTCTCCCAGCAGACGCGCGTGCCTGCTTTGGCTACTCACACACCCCAATCCAGCTCCCTCCCCAGGCTCCTGCAATAAATCGAGCAGCTGCTGCAGCTGGACCGGCCGTCTTCCCAGCTCCCCGCTGGGCCGGAGGGGCCCCTTTGCTCCAAAGCAGACTCCCTACTGTCTTATTTTTAAACTGTGTGCAATCTTGGTCGTCAATCTTCCCACGCACTGGAATACAGCTGGACGATCGCTCCGTTCCTCAGAAAATCGGCCAGATATCCCACCAGTGGGCAGGAGGAAGCCGACTCCGCTCCCTCCTACTTCGCTGCCATCTTTCCCTCTCCAACTTCTTTTAGTATTTCTCATAAGTCAGGTCTGCTGGCAATAAATTCTCTCAGCTTTCCTTTATTTTGAAATGTTTGTGTTTTTGAGTGGTTATTTTACTGTATATAGAATTATTGGTTAACAGTATTTTACTTTAATCACTTTGAATATGTCACCACTGACTCCTGGTCTCCATTGTTTCATATGAGATTTTAGCAGTAAACTTCAATGAATATTCATTATACGTGATAAAATATTTTCCTTTTACTACTTTTAAGATTTTGTCTTTATATTTGGCTTTCAACATTGTGAATATATGTCTGGGTATGGGTCTCTTTGTATTTAACCTACTTTAAGTTCATTCTTCTTGGATATATAGATTAATGTTTTTCATCAAATTTGGGGAATTTTTAGCTATGACTTCTAATAATTTTTATTGCCCCATTTTCTCTGTTCTTTCCCTTATGCATACAGTTATGTTGGTGCACTTAATGATGTCTCGTATTTCTCTGAGGCTCGGATCATTTTTCTTCTTTTTGGGGGGCGGGGTTTAGATTGCATTATCTCTATTGGTCTGTTTTAAAGTTTACTGATTCTTTCTTCTGGCAAGTCAAATCTACTGTTGAAACCCCAGTGAATTTTTTCATTTAGGTTATTGAACTTTTCTTTTTTTTAGAGTATATTTTATTGATTATGCTATTGCAGTTGTCCCAATTTTTTTCTCCCCTTTATCCCACCTCCACCTTGCACCCTGACACCCTCCAGCATTCCCCCTCCCCCCTGCTGCCTTAGTTCATGTCCATGGGTTGTACATATAAGTTCTTTGGCTTCTCCATTTCCTATACTATTCTTAACCTCCCCCTGTCTGTTTTGTGCCTACCAATTATGCTTCTTATTTCCTGTATTTGTTCCCTCCCATTCTCCCCCTTCCTCTCCTCTCTGAGAACCCTCCATATATCTCCATTTCTGTGATTCAGTTCCTGTTCTAGTTGTTTGCTTACTTTTTGTTTTTTAGGTTCAGTTGTTGAAAGTTGTGACTTTGTTGTCATTTTATTGTTTATACTTTTTGACCTATTTCTTAGATAAGTCCCTTTAACATTTCATATAATAAAGGCTTGGTAATGATGAACTACTTAACTTGACTTTATGTGAGAAGCACTTTATCTGCCCTTCCATTCTAAATGGAAGTTTTGCTGGATAGTGTAATCTTGGATGTAGGTCCTTGCCTTTCATGACTTCAAATACTTCTTTCCAGCCCCGTCTTGCCTGCAAGGTTTCTTTTGAGAAATCAGCTGATAGTCTTATGAGCAGTCCTTTTAGGTAACTCTCTCCTTTCCTCTTGCTGCTTTTAAGATTCTCTCCTTATCTATAATCTTCGGTAACTTAATGATGATGTGCCTTGGTGTGTTCCTCCTTGGGTCCAATTTTTTTGGGACTCTCAGCTTCCTGGACTCCCTGGAAGTCTATTTCCTTCACCAGATTGGGAAGGTTTTCCTTCATTATTTGTTCAAATAATTTTACAATTTCTTGCTCTTTCTCTTCTCTTCCTGGAACCCCTTTGATTCAGATGTTGGAATGTTTAAAGATGTCCTGGAGGTCCCTAAGCCTCTTCTCATTTTTTTGAGTTCTTGTTGCTTCATTCTGTTCTGATTGGATGTTTACTTCTTCCTTTTGTTTCAAATCATTGATTTGAGTCCTGGTTTCCTTCCCTTCGTTCTTGGTTCCCTGTAAAGTTTCCTTTATTTCACTTTATATAGCCTTCATTTCTTCCTTCACTTTGTGACTGAGCTCAATCAATTCTGTGAACATCCTGATTACCAGTGTTTTGAAGTCTGCATCAGATAGGTTGTCTATCTCCTCATCGTTTAGCTCTTTTTCTGGAGTTTTAATCCATTCTTCCACTTGGGCCATATTTTTTGTCTCCGTGCACCTGTTATGTTGTAAGGGGCAGAGCCTTAGGTATTTCCCAGAGCAGGGCAACCCTCTTTGCTGTGTTGTGGTGCTGTCTTTGAGGGAGGGGTCAGAAAGGGAATAATGCCACTCACCTGCTCTGCTCTAGCCCCACTTTTCAAAAAATTCTCCTGTGAGACTGGGAGTTTCTCCCACCTTCACAACCACCACAGGATTTTATAGGTAGAGGTTTTGAGTCTTTAGTTTCCCAGTCAGCCAGCCCCTCCTCACCAACATGGTTTACCGCCTTGCTGTGTGTCCACTCTGCCCAGGCTGCCCATCTCTGCCTCTCCTCCTGGTCTGAATGAATGTTTCTTTAACTCCTTAGTTGTTGGAGTTCCCTGCAGTTTGATTTTCCGGCAGTTCTGGTTGTTTATTGTTGTTAAATTGGTTGTTATCCTTCTTTTGGTTGTGCAAGGAAGTGAGGCATCTCTACCTATACCTCCACCTTTACAGGAACTCTAGGTTATTGAACTTTTCATCTCCCAGGTTTTTGTTTGGTTCTTTTCTTAAAATTTCTATGTCTTTATTGATATTCTCTATTTAATGAAACATTATCATCAAGTCTTTCTTTAATTATTTAAGCATGGCTTCCTTTCATTCTCCTCGAATATTTATAATGGCTGCTTTGAAGTATTTGTCTACTAAGTCCATCATCTGGGCCCCTTCAAATGAATGTTGTATTGTCTGCTTTTTACTTGTGTATGGGTCATATGTCTGTTTCTTTGAGTGTCTCAAATTGTCTTTGTTGAAAACTAGACTGTTTAAATATTATACTATAGCAGCTCTGGATCCTAATTTCCTTTGTCTCCCAAGGGTTGATGTTACTGGTTGGTTGGTCTTTTATTTATTTGTTTAGTGATTTGTGATTTAACTCTGTTAAGTCTATTTCCTTTGCAGTGTGCAACTTCTGATGTCCCTACTTAGATTTTATCTTCCTTCTTTTATCTTGGCTACCTAGAGGTCACCCCTAAGTCAGCATAAGGAACTTATTGGCCAAAGATTGTGCTTAAACCCCCTTGGATGGTAAATATATATATTTACCTTTTACTGTTGGGTGTGTTTGTGGCTTGGATGCTACTATCACAGTTTGAGTTTACTTTTTTGGTTTTTTGCCTCTATTCAACAAGAGACCAGTAGCTTAGATTTTTCCACTCTTGATCACTCCTAAGAATTTTCAGCCTTGGGTATGCATGCAGTTTTCCAGACTCCGAGCAATGCGTGTGCTTTTATGTTAAAGCTAGCTTTCCAGATGCTGCCCTGCATCAGAGTTACTTATCGTTTAACCAGTGTTTGGTCAAATGTTGTGATTAAGTTCCTTCGGCTTTCTGCCCTGTGTTACCAGGTCTTTGTGCAGCTGGGGAGAGTTTCCAAGTCTACCCCATATTCTTCTGTGATTGTTGCTGAGGAGTGAAACCTAATGCTTATATAAAGACTTCCTGCACCCAGGGTTGACTGTGATCCCAGGAGGGTTCTCTTTAGCTGTCTCCATTAAACTTCTGGTTGCTCTGCCATTTTGCTTGTTGCTACTAGTATCATGGAGCTATGAGCACTCTGTAGGTTTCTCTCAACCAAAATCTCCATTGTTTTCAACAACACCTTTAAAGAAGGAATTTTCCACCCTTTGTTTCAAATAAAGTCAGTCTCCTTCAGACAGAGCTGGGAGTTCTTAGTCATTGTGGCCTGACTCTCCCTGGACAGAATCTCTGCACCACTGCACAAGATCTAGGTTTGGGGACAGAAACCCACATATCCCAGAATGACACCTCTCTAAAAATGGACACTTGAGTGATAGTAGCTCCTGGTCTTCTACTGTGGAACTTCCCCCTATAAACAAGCTGAAGTGTGAGTGGGGATTGAGGTCCTAGGATTTGCAGCTCAGATTAGAGTTCGAGTAGTTTCTATCCTACAGGTGGAGTCTGGGAGACAGCATGCCCTCTATTTCTTGGCTGCATCAAGTGGAATGCCTGGAATGGAGTTTCTGTAAGATAAATATGGCAGGCAAGGAAGTAAGTTGTGGTATAGTTGCCACATACTTCCTATTGAGATTTAGTATATTTTCCTGAATGAATGTTCCTTCACCTGCTGTGTGCCTTTAGAATAGTTCCAAGAGACTTTAAATTATTATTTTTTAAAATAATTTTCTCTAGTTAAATGATTGTTTTGTTAGGAAAGCGTCAACCATAACTTTCACTCTACCATTGCAGATAGGTTTACCTCTGTGCCTTTTTTCCTGACTCTTCACCTATCAATGTCAAATGCACACTTTCCTAGTCAAGGCTGCCTGATAACTTACCTTGTAATTTGTTCTAACACTTTTTTCATATTTAATTTTAAAAGCAGTGAGATAAAAATTTTGCCTTTCAAATTATTTAAATCTTTCAATTACCTCTTAAGTTCTGAATTATTGGTCTTAAGGGATAATGCAACTTAACTGGAACAATATTATTTGAAAATGTTTATTACATAAGATACAATAAACTAAAGTTTTAACATTGGAAAGACAAAATGTACTCAACAATTAAAGAGTTGCTTTTATTCAGCCTACTGCATTAGGGTTCATTAATGAGGAACTTCTCCCAAAAGTGGAAGGAAGCCTGGGACTTTACAGAGGCAGGTGATAAGGGAGTCATGAGGCAGAGTGGAGGTGGGTCCAATCTTCAAGCACAGGGTGGTCCTTTGCAATTAGCCATCTCCCAGAACATAAAATGGTGAGGAATTTGTTACCTATCACTGCTTTTCAGAAGTACATGGCTCAAATAAAATTCAATGTGGTTATTTCTATCAGATACCAGTTGTTGTTGAAGAACTGAGAAACAATCATAATCCTCCTGAGGAGTTAAGTAGAGGTTAAGAAAGTGTATCTTGGGCAATATGTCCTCTAGAGTGAGGGAAATAAAGGAAAGACTAAACAAATAGGACTACATCAAACTAAAAAGCTTCTGCACTGCTAAACAACACATCAGCAAAATGAAAAGGGAACCAACGGTATGGGAAAACATATTTGCCAATGGTATCTTGGACAATGGTTTGATCTCCAAAATATATAAAAAAGTCACATGACTCCACTCTAGGAAGACAAACAATCCAATTTAAAAAATGGGCGAAGGATCTCAACAGACACCTCTACAAAGAGGACATAAAGAGGACTCAGAGAGGTATGAAAGGATGCTCTGCATTACTAGCTATCAGAGAGATGTAAATTAAAACCACAATGAGATACCATCTCAAACTGGTCAGAATGGCCATCATAAACAAATCAACAAACAGTAAGTGCTGGTGGGGTTGTGGATAAAAGGGAAACCTAGTGCACTGTTGGTAGGAATGCAGACTGGTGAAGCCACTGTGGAAAACAATATGGAATTTTCTAAAAAAACTAGAAATGGAACAGCCTTTTGACCCAGCAATTCCACTGCTAGGATTATACCATAAGGATCTGAAACACCAATTCGAAAGAACCTGTGCACCCCAACGTTTACAGCAGCACAATTTACAAGAGCCAAGAGCTGAAAGCAACCTAAGTGCTCATCAGTAAATGAATGGATCAAAAAACTGTGGTACATCTACACAATGGAATACTATGCAGCAGAAAGAAAGGAGCTCCTACCTTTGACAACAGCATGGATGGAATTGGAGAGCATTATGCTAAGTGAAATAAGCCAGATAGTGAAAGACAAATACCATATGATCTCACCTATAACAGGACCTAATGAACAAAACTAACAAATGAGCAAAATAGAATCACAGGCATAGAAACAAAGAATAGACTGACAGGGACCAGACATGAGGAGGGTAGGGAACACAGGAGTAAAATTGGGGAAGGGCCTAGTTAAAGAACAAGTATAAATGACCCATTGACATAGAAAACAGGGTGGGGATTGACTTTTGGAGTGGCAGGGGTGGGCAGGCGAGAGCAATAACAGGTGGGGAGAGTAATTGGGACAAATGTAATAGAACAAAAATTTTTTTAAATATATTTTATTGATTATGCTATTACAGTTGTCCCATTTCCCCCCCCCCTTTATTCCCACTCCGCCCCACACGCCCCCCATTCCCTGCCCTTTAGTTTTTGTCCATGGGTCATATATATAAGTTATTTGGCTTCTACATTTCCTATACTATTCTTAACCTCCCCCTGTATGTTTTCTACCTACTGCTTATGGTACTTATTCTCTGTACTTTTTCCTCCTCTCTCCCCCTCCCACTCCCCTGTTGATATCCCTCCATGCCTTATATAAATTCCTTTAACATTTCATATACTAAAGGCTGGGTGATGATAAACTCCTTGAACTTGACCTTATCTGAGAAGCACTTTATCTGCCCTTCCATTCTAAATGAAAGTTTTGCTGGATAGAGTATTCTTGGATGTAGGTCCTTGCCTTTCATGACTTGGGATACTTCTTTCCAGCCCCTTCTTACCTGTAAGGTCTCTTGAGAAATCAGCTGACAGTCTTATGGGAATTCCTTTGTAGGTAACTGTCTCCTTTTCTCTGGCTGCTCCCAGGATCCTTTCCTTATTTTTGATCTTGGGTAACGTAATTATGATGTGTCTTGGTGTGTTCCTCTTCGGGTCCAACTTCCTTGGGACTCTCTGAGCTTCCTGGACTTCCCAAAAGTCTATTTCCTTCGCCAGCTTCGGGAAATTCTCCATCATTATGTGTTCAAATAAGTTTTCAATTCCTTGGATTTCTTCTTCTCCTTCTGGCAGCCCTATGATCCGTATGTTGGGACGTTTACAGATGTCCTGGAGGTTTCTGAGCCCCTCCTCCGTTTTTTGAATTCTTGTTTCTTCATTCTTTTCTGGTTGGATGT